>JAIEZT010001373.1:18042955-18210455 GCA_019594935.1 Periophthalmus modestus
AAATTTATATATCTCACCTCAGACAGACCTGATGCTCTTCTTTCTGCCATATCTGAAGTATGAATGCAAACATAAACCACAGTTGAAAAGACCACGAATAAGTTGGAATAATAATATTCACATAAAGTATATCTCCAACTCTCCTTTGTGCAAACCAGGCATTCTCCGAAGTGACAGATACCATCCCCTCTTAATGTTCACATCTAATAATATAAGGTGATCATAAAAGGATCTCATCTGCAGATGTACTTTCACAGCATAATACTGTTCACATCTTTTTCTTATTCAAATCAAAGGCTTCAGTGCAGTATGGTGGAGCCAGAGCAAGAGAGCCATCTAGTGACTGGGGAATGCCACTGAAAATTGAAAACTGAATTGAAAACTGAAAAAACTTGGAAAATTGAACAGCCGAAAAGGTGAGGACAGTCAACAGCACTGAGAGCTGGCAATTTCACCTGACAGTTTCAAGTGTTCTTAGACAGATCTGAGGTAACCAGCCTCGTGAAATGAAAAGGATTTTCCCAGAATTCAAGAAAGTAGTTCGATTCAGTTCATTGAGACCGGAGTGATGTATAGCTTTGCTGTGCTGCAGTGGTGCATGCAGATAAAGAGATCAGAATTTATGTTTTTTTCCTACATTTAAATATTGAAGTCCAAATTTTCCTGGAGGTACTCAAGTCGCACAGAATGTGGATGGTAACGTCATATAATAACTGACTTATGTCTATTTCATTATTTGCTTTTCTGACTTGTTTTTGATCCAGTTTTCTGTTGAGGACCTTAGAGAGGCGACTGAATCATAAATTATATTGAATATGGAACAGTGACTTGCCTCACAGTAAGAAGGTTCCAGGTTCAACTCCCAGGTTGCTTGGCCTTTCTCTGCAAAGTTTGTATGTTTCTACTTGTGTGGGTGGGAACTCCACTTTCCCCCATCAACCTAAAACATGCACTACTGGAAAATGCTCCTGCTACGGTAGTTCTAATCAAGCCTACCTCAAGATCTGGAGATGGGTCCCCAGCACCCACTGCTCCTGACAGATTGTCCTAGAAGGATTGAAGTCAAATGCTAACACAACCTAACCTAAATATTAACAATGAATGGGAAAACTGATCTGAGTTACACCTGTGTGCCTGTTCGTTGTTAACATATGGGCTCGCCTCTCACTATATCTGACCTTCACACTGGATGGTTTAATAACATACGGTGGAACATTCTAGGCCAAGCACTTTTTTCCTTAATGACGCGCCTGCATGTAAGTGTGCAAATTCATTGCCATTCATCACTTTGATATAATAATAGTAATTTAGAATATTACACTGCATTAACTACAGGGAGTCGTATACTTTTGCAGCTGTGCTCATGTCCTGGAATGTTACTGTTATTATGTATTATGACTGATGGACTGACTGTAACCTCCTGGAATGCTAAGTTTTTTTGTTTAAAAGCCCATGTTTGAACCCCTGTTTGGGACACTATAGTCATATTCATATATATTACGCTGCTTTTGACAGTGGTGATAAATCTTTTGTGGAGGGGCTTCATTGTGTGGGTCTCTGTTGCTTAGCGCTAAAATCTCAGTCTTGCATATCGCTCATTTTTTCATATCTTCATTTACCATTTTCGCCTGCCTTGGTACATTTAAGCAGCTGCATTGTATAACTGCTGCTTGTCTAAACTTAACAATATGGTAGCAAAGATGAATGCCTCCATCTGTAATATTACCGTCACATCATATCACTACAGCGCGAAAATGTGCAGCGTGTATTATCAGAGCAAAGAAAACACATGGAGGCTGAGTCAATGTAAAACAACAAAGATAATACATTTAATATTTTTTCTCTTTTGGGCAATGTGAGATACAATGTAAACATGTACAAGATACAAAAGAAGTCATCAAAATGAAAGAGATAAGAAAAATGGCCCGTTTTCAAAAGGCATGTGGAGGTGGTGTATTTTTGCTATTGCCAAACATAACACAGGGATTTGATAAGAATATTACAGGACAAGATATTTTAGTAGTTCTATTCATAGTGAAGAGTGTCGTACAAGGCCTTTTTATGTTGTTTTATTATCACCGAGGTAATGGCAATATGAAAAACATAAAGGCAGAGGAGTCTTTAATATTGTTATGGTCCTTTTTTTTTTTTTTAATCCCAAGAAATTCAGTTATTATAATTATTTTTTTAATCTTGACTTAGCTTTTTCACGGCATAAAATATGACTTAAATTAAATAGGACTGACATTACTCTATCGAAAAATAGTGTAAAGAATTAGTTGGCAGTTTGAATCCTGCTCTCAACTTAAACATCATCCACTGAGCTACAGGTTGGCGGTGCGATTCCAGCTCCCACAAATGAATGCTGCCATTGTGTCCTTGGGCAAGACACTCAACCCACCTTACCCCCAGAGTCTGTGTACACTGGTGTGTGAATGGGTGAGTGGTTCCTTGATGTAAAGAGCTTCGAGTGACTTGAGGGAAAGTGCTACATAAAAATGTGATCTGACCATTTACCATTTATTCCATGTTACTCCAATATACTCAAATTTTTATGCAACTTTTAAAACTTGTATATTCATGTTGGGCAACCTGCTTGTCTTTAACCAGTGATTTTAACCAATAAACTATTCTGTAAAGCCCTATGAGCCAACTGCTGCTTTTTTAGGCTCTACAAAATAAACTGAACAAACTTTTTATGTCATTTGATAAGATATGACAAAAATCACCACACACCTTTTGAAAAGAGGATATTTAACACAATTTGCAACAACAATGGTATTAAAAAATGACATAAAAGATTAGCACCTCCTTTGGTCCATCTCGAGGCTGTACCTGTTATAGTGTTTGTGCCCTGCTGGTAAAGAAACATGTTTAACTATTTGAATTTCTGTCTTTTTATTTGGCACTACTGTCCTAGAGCAGGCAAGTTTATTCCCAAAAATAAAACCAATCAAATTGACCTTGGCTTTTCGAAACATCAATCACTTTTGAAAGCCAAATGTTGACGGCATGTATATTTGTCACTCAGGACGCCATAAACGATAAAGGATAATTAAAACACACCACTGTGCTAAATACAACCTTGAAAGGCAAAAATCATAGTGTTATTCCCCTACAGAGTTTTGCCTGACTCCTGCTGGTATCCACAAACTTATTCAGGGCAAGTTCACTTAAAGGCATAAATAATACATGTTTCTTGCTTTTTTTTTTTTGGCTCCCTAAAACTCTATTGTTACGTTCTCTAGCCTCAAACTAAAATATATATTAAAGGCCCTGTACCCGATGTGTTGGAGCTAAATTTGCCTCGCCCCAGTACAAATGTATTGCATAAGCAGCTTTTGAGGTCAAAATAATGCAGCTGTGTTCAGTCTGCATCTAATTATAAAGCATTTTATTTATTGCTTCATCAGGAAGTGTTCAGTTAGCATGCTAGCTGTGTATTTCTGTGTTTAACGTGACAGCAAAACTATCTGGTCTCTGAAAGTTGTGAAAAGAGCTTATAAACTCATCACAGTCAATATTTAGGATGCTCACAATGTGTAAGGCAGGGGTGTCAAAATCAAATTCACAGAGGGCCAAAATTAAAAACTGTGACTAAGTCAGGAGCCAAACTAAATATTTATTGAAACATTTCCACAACATCTGCATGTTTTTCAGAAGGGGTAGATAAAATTTGAGTGAGGCGACAGGAAGCAGATGCTAATGAGTGGGGGCCAGCTCGAA
Organism: Periophthalmus modestus; assembly: GCA_019594935.1. Classification (NCBI taxonomy): domain Eukaryota; kingdom Metazoa; phylum Chordata; class Actinopteri; order Gobiiformes; family Gobiidae; genus Periophthalmus; species Periophthalmus modestus. The sequence goes on from JAIEZT010001373.1 coordinate 18,046,682, forward strand.
TACATATTTGATATGATATCGCGGGCCAAATATATTTATATCAAGGGCCAAATTTGGCCCGCGGGCCTGAGTTTGACATGTCTGGCATGTGGTAAGTGAGGAATAATTTTGGACCACTGCAAACTGTTTAAAATAAACTAGTTCTGTTTTTCAGGTTTTTAAGACAGTAAAAATCAGGTAAAAAGCCTTTAACAATTACGTCACAAACTTATGCAAACCACCATTCACACATGACGATGCCTTCTTAAACCTGCTTTTGATCTCAATACAGAAAGCTCCCTGCGTTTCGAAGCTGCGGCTAACTTGAAAGCATTGCCTTTAACATTAGGAAGACTTTAAGAGCAAATCATTCAGTTCCAACTTTCATTTTAGTACACTTAATTAGCCTATCCTCTCTGCAAAAAGGACCCAAAGAACTAAACCGATTGAAGATTTTTGATCTTATACTCTGAGAGAGAGAAAAAAAAAAAGTTTCTTAGGAGTTCCGCTCAGCTTGCTCAGCCTAAGGGCGACGACATAAGATCTGACGATGCAGACTGTAGGAGAAAAAGATGTAGGATCAGTTCTGAAACTTTTTTTTTAAGATGGAGAAAAGGAGAAAAGCTAGAAAAGACTTTAAGATTCTAGGTCCTGAAATGTTCTGTGGTGCAAGTTACTGTATGTAAAACTAGAGCAGCCATATTATAGAGAAGCTTGTTAGATAAAATTAAAAGTATTAAAGGATTGTAATTATTCAGGTGATCTAGAGTCCTCCGAAAACAAAATAACTTATCTCCTTGGGGTCCTGTTAAAGATGCACCATGCAACTTTCAGGTTGAGAGTCCTGCTTGTTTCCATGGAGATGTTATTGCGTTACCCAAAATGTTCCACAGTAGGGTTCACTATTTCCAAAAAGACAAACAGGTGACGCCATTAGGCCAAGTTACAGGTCAGATCTGTAGAGAGGTGACCCCACTCACAAGGAGAAGACTGCTTGAATTATTATGTATTAAAAAGTAACCTCTAAGAAAGATCATTTCAATAACATTCCCAAGAAAACAAGTACATAGCGCAAATATTCAGCCCTCCCCTGTATCAAACTCCATCGTTCTCAGCTTGTCACATGTAATCCACTTTCTGATCCTTCTTGCCTCTCCCTGCGTTCCACTCTCACAAATAGCCTTCTTGACCTTCTTTGCTTCTCTACGGTGCACCTGCAAACTATCCATCTCTCTATGCAAAACAACTCACTAACTCACACACACGCGCCCTAGCAAAAAACATGCTATGCCCTCAGGAACTCCCCAAGTATACCTCAATTACCAGCAGGAATTGTCAGGCATGTAGAGGAATGGCTGACGCTATTCGAAGATATCAGGAAGGAGAGCAAAATGAAAGAAAATCATTTGAAGCGCTGCTTTTCAAATGGAACAATAGGGAGAAAAGGATTACTTTAGGGTAAAGGTATTGTGTTTTTGCATTAAGAGTCAATTGCCTGGTTACATGACCTGCATTCAAATACTGCGAGATCTCTACTATGACCTGTAAGTAAAAAAAAAAAAGAACAGGAAAGTAAGCATTAGTCGAATTCACAAATTCTGACCAAAAAAGTTATCGCTAGAGAGAATTTGATTTAGGAAACAGCTTTTGAGAATTCATGCAGAAGTAATTTTAATTGGCTTTCATTTGCAGATTTATTTAGTAAGACTGGCTCTGTAGGTTAGGTTTCATAGACCAAAGTATTAAATCTTTCTGAATGCGGAACATCACCCACATGATTCCATAGCAACAGAAAGTTAAACCCATACTTTGGAACATTCTCCATGGAGATATATCAGTTTTATGCTATACTATGGAAGACTACAGCCAAAGAAAGTCAGGTTTGTGGAGATGAAAGCCCGTTTGCAATAAGGATGCATGTTTTTTAATGCAATAAAAAACACCAAAATGAAATGTTAGCTAAAAGTGACCTACTGGGGCTTTGAATAGTTGAAATAAAATTACTGGAATACTTCTTATTACTGGCATTAGCTTCATAATGCTGCATACAATTTGAATCATTGCACTCATTTGGTCAGAAAATGTGTGAATAAACATATACCTCAAAGGGGTTTTAACTGAATATATACCTGATAGGATGCAGGATTTTCTGTTTTGGCCTGTCCACAACCTCAGTCTTTAGCAGAGTGGTGTGTCCCCTCGCGATGTATGATACAGCCTGCCAAGAGCCCAGTGAAAAAAAAAAAAAAAAAAAGCGAGGGACTTCTATTTTTGGCTCTATACTCTGGAAATAAATGAACTGAGGTGAGTTGGCCAGGAGTACTAAACATCTGCCCACTCTCCCGTCTAGTGCCTACTTTATCTGGTCCACTTGTTTTTAGTCACCAATGCCAATGGATCCAAATGTCACCTTTAGTGGGATAAGGACGCAAAAATCTGAGGATGTATTTGAGTATTCAGGGGTTTCAGCTTCCTGTTATATGCAATGTTTTGAGGACCCATTCAAAAGATATAATATTTCGTTTCAAATTGCCAATCACTATAGCAGCGGTACTATTTTTTTTCACCCATCTGCAACTCACAGATAGGAGAGGACACTGACCGGACAGGAACCGAACTAAAAAAAGGGGCTAAACAACACAAAAACATCCAAATCAAAATATCAAAATTCCATTCAGGCACAAATGTGACAGCTCAGAGCATGGCGCAAGAACCTCTCTGATGTCCTGGGACCCAGATGGCTGTAATGTCAGTACTGAATGAGTTAGTGGGTTACCGTCATGTCATCCACAAATCACTGTCTACTGCTGACAGAGGGGAGCAGGGGGCCGGACAGGGTCATCCATCCAAAACGTCCGTCACATCGAAGAGATATGGTTGCTTTGGTCCAAGGGTTTTTCTTTTTGGGATGCGTTTAGGGTCCTACACACCTGCTCTGACACTGGAAATCAAATAAAACATCTGATGACTGGCAGTTTGGACTAAGGATGCCTGCAAATGTCTATAATTTGTTCAGATTGTTCATTTCATTGAAGCGTGTTGGAATTTTCTATTGCACTATTCCTCGAGGGGACATTTCAAAGTAAAACAAACAGGGGAGAAAGAATAAAATAGAGCAATACACATTAAAGCATAAAAGAAGACGGCACACAACTAAACAATAAGCTTGACACAGAATGATTCCCTTGCATTTGTAGCCAAAGCATTTAAAGCAATAAACAATAGTACGAAACAATAGTATGTGCTGGAGCCGCTGTGAGTGAGTCAACACATTTACATAACGCCTTCGTCCACAGTGGAAATGTCTCAACAACTTCAGTCTGGGGCTTAGTGTTTGTATAATAATGCTTCATTACAGGATAAAGGGAACTTTTATAGGCAAATTTGTTGTTGAGAAACACTTTGATTGTCAGATCATGATTTAAGTGAAAATCAATGTGAAATAACAATAAATATTTGAATCCGACATTATGTAAAGCACAATAAAGATGAAGGAAGGGCCTGTGGGTTTGCTAAAGTTGCAGCACACAGCATGAGGAAAAACAGTCCAATAATATTCTGCTAAAAAAACAGCTGCTCTTTGAATAGGTGTGCACAATGTTTCAATTCCTCACTGACCAGCAGTGCACTTCTTACTGCACTGAGGTTAAAAAAACAGCCTCTAGTGGCCTGTTAGAGTTGTACCGCTTAAGTCCACTAGAGGGCTGTATTTTCTCATTTTGGTGGTGCATTGACACTGAAAAATCACCTCTTTGAGGTTAAAAAAAATAGAAAAATATAAATAACATAATAAATAAAATGCTGTGAATGGACTGCATCTTTACATTAATGCACCTTAAGAGTTTAAAGTGCATTAACTGACAAAACAGACCACTCCGTTCGTCAATATTGTCACTGTGTGACCACAAAAAACCAAACACAAAATACATAACTGCAATCTAGCAGGTTTAATACTCTAACACTGTCCAGCAGAAATAATGGATAATTAGTGACGAGCCTTGAGAGGTCTCAGTTCGTTAGAAAATGTATTTCAGCAGTCTTGAACATCAGCCATTCTCAGCACTGAGTCAAGTGCTTCCAGATAAAATACTTTTTTGCTGATCATAATTTTATGATAAATATTTCACAAGATATAAACCTGTCACTGATTCTTACTCTTTGGTTAATCACATTTTGGGCAAAATGTAATAATGTCCCTGGGATGTCATGTCACTTTGTTCCAGTACGTCCTGCTGCCACACAACATCATCAAAAATAAATATGTACAAAATATATTTTCCTGGATGAAACCCACAATATTTAACTTACATTTTGTAAACTTTTGTTTGCAACCATTTGTCAACGCTCCAGAGGTTTGGTGGTTCTGGAGCTCTCAAGTTATAGTTGCTTTATTTTACTTTTACAAAACTAAAAATCTAATTGTATTTTCAAGCTTTTCAGGATTCATGTATTAGTTCCAGATGGTTACATCTAAGATACATTAAAACAGACATTTTCTCAGGGCTAAAAACACTAATCTATGATACAAACTAGGCCAATTTCTACAAGTTAAGCACCTACTGCATATTCTGCCAGTGTTTGTAGATGAAACAGAGACTAGAGGCAGGAGCTGTTTTAGGCTGAGGAAGGAAAACGATGTCACAAGAAAGCAGAAATAATTCTCTAAGGAAGACTCGCTTCAACACAAGACAAACATAAACAACAAAAACACAAATGAGATCCAGATGTTTTTCATTTTTGCTTTGACTTAATCTTTGACTTGTTGGAAAACGGAGGAGTCCACTTTTAGCAGAGCTTGAGATTAGTTGTAAAAATACTCTTGGTGGTGATCATAGATCTATGGCACTGTTATAAAAATGGTTTGTTTATTCTGATGCCATCCACCATTTCAGACCTCCACTTGTGTGATCAAATACTGAAGGCACTTAATGGCCATCACTGTCAAAAGACATGATGCAAATTTCTTTTAAACATTATACTCCCATAACCACTTTTTAAAGTCCATTCTCAACATTTCTATCCCAAAGTTTAATCTCCAAACCAATCATTTCCCAAGTATACTTTTTTTTAGTAAACCAGCACTAAAGTGTCTTTTCCCATTTTAAAACATCTCTCTTATTACAGTCTTTTTTTCTTTAAATGTACATAGTCAAACATATTGCTTATGAGACATTGGGGCAACATTCTTAGGGGATGATGTCGTCCGGTTGCTTGGAGACATCTAAAATTGGGTTTGGGGATATATGAAAAAGTTTAAACATTTTGGGTTTATTTCTTCCTCTCTAGATAGTTAGAGGGAACCCATCCTTTCCGCGGTATCAGACTGTCTTGGACTTGGCAGTACCACCATCCATTTGGGTTTCTCTCCAAAACCTCCAGACAAGTGCCCTCAGTAAAACCCATCGTCTCCTCATCTCCTCGGTAATCAGCAATGGACACGTACACATCCCGACCAAGATTATTGTGAATGATCTGGCCTTTTTCTATGGGCTTGGGGGCGGACGGTGGACACAGGAATTCCGTTGCGTTGGTTGCTAGTGCTGAACCCGCTGCTTGTAGACCCCAAACTGGTGCGCTCCGATGGCCTGGTTTGACTCTCAACAACCACATGGGGGCGCACTGTGCTAAAAGACGCATTTCGACGGACTCCCAAAGTGGCTGATCCAGAGCTGTAGTGATCGCTCCTACCCAGCGAATCATTCCTCCTTAGGGACCCTGTCATGTAGTGTGCGTCCTTAGATGGCTGCGATGTTGTCACAAAAAACAGATTGGGGTCTCACGGCAACTTGGCGCACCCCATTTCTCATCCGTACCCCTCCATTCACCATTTGGGTTGGTTTAGAAAATCCGCCTGGAGGTTTTGACGGAATCGGAGGCGTATTCCTACTTAAACTTTGATGCTTCTGGCCTTGAATGTTGATATTGTTAAGCGCCATGACATGTTGCTCGTTCTTCTCTAAGCTATTTGACTTGCTATGTCTCTCGGAGTCCGTACTGCCTTTTTGACGAACTGGCTCAAGATAGTAAGAAGGAGCCCACCCCTCTTCAGATGCCCAGCGAATGTACCACCAACCACTTTCTTGCTTCTCCAGCACCTCCACCTCTGCTCCAGCTGGGAAACTAATCTCAGAATCTTGAACTTTTTTTGTACGCATCAACGGAGCGATACATAGTTGGGCCTTCTACATCTGAACCTTTCGAATAGACGGAGGACACATCAGAGGTACTTCGCGAAACACATCGATTCATCAGACGAAAATAACGGATGCGGTTTCTGAATCGTCTCCTCGTGATGTTTTGAGACCGGGTCGATATTGACTTGTAGGTCTCAAATGGCGTCTAAGCGACCCAATATCCATCCTATCTGGGCTTTGCGGTTCTGATTTTGAGAGTAGGGGTTTTTGGACGAACGGATGGTTTGGGTCTAGTTGACGGGCTTTGTCCTATCCTCTGCTCTACATCCCGGTTGAAGTTGGTGGTCTTTTTAACACTTCTGGGTAATTCGTTTGATGAGGAGTGAAGGCTACTGCTGTCGTGAGAGCGCAAACTTATATCTACGTGTCTACCTAGGGTTTGGCTTCTTCGGTTCATTTCTGGAGTCATAGTTTTCATAGGTCTACTACCAGCTAGGGGTGAAGATCCAGATGGTTTCCGCGGGACAGTTGAAGAATGATACAATCGGGGTGAGCTTGGTTCACTTGACCCTTTAAGAGAAGAACCATCGCTACTGCCACTAGCCCTAAAGTCATTTTCGTATATGCACTCCTCCTTGGACACCTCTTCCACTGATCTAAACGTAGATTTGCGATGGCTGAAGACCGGTGACGCTTTGCACACGGGAGGAGAGGATTTGCAAGATGGTGGAGAGCTGCCATATTTTTGACTAACAATGTTGCTTAGCTTTACATCTAGAGATCGGTCTTCTTTGAGTGAATCAACATCAGATTCGCCTTCACACCCTACAGCGGGGATATCGTACTCTGGCTCTTCGTATACAGGCCGTTTAGGTGCTTCTAAAGGTTTGGTAGGAGTAATAGTACTAGGGGCTGAAGTAGTAGTAGTAGTAGTGGTAGTAGGGGTTTCTTCGGGCTCAGATTTTTTGACAGGTGGTGCGGGCGGAGGGATTTTTGGCCTGGTTAAGGTGCTGGATCTCCGGTTGAGATTGGGTTTTTTGCGTTTGTCGATGTAGGAGCATGGAGCCCAGCCCTCCTTCTCTCCGATCTGCACATACCACCAACCGCCAGGGTTTTTCTCAATCACCTACATAATAAAACATATGACAAATGTTTAGTGCTGGTTATATCAAAATATTTTTGTATGGCAGTGTTTTTTATGGCATAATATTCTCTCACTGCTATGTAGAGCCATATATTTCTTGCTTCAACTTCTTCATTTCTTTCTACCTACATACAGTACATATCCCTCCCATATCTTACTATGTAGCCCTGTTTATTTGTTATTTGCACAAAACTTTGAATGCATATTGCACTTTATTATATTCCACATATTATTTACATTCCATATTTAATTTTATTCACACATAAAAAATATATATAAGATAAAGAAATACTAATACTACCAATGATAATAATAATGATAATAATAATAATGATAATAATAATAAATTACATCCATATTTATCAGTCTTTTTTCATAAACTAAGACTATTTGCAGTGTTTTATGATGACTTACAAATATCTCTGCTTGTATGAGAACATCTACAATCTATTTTCTTCTATGTTCTTATTGAGCCAAAGTGATTGTACACCACATCTGCCACAGTTAATAGCATTGTGTAAGAAATACCTAATATTGTTTGCATCTCAAATATGTGAATTATGTACCAACTTTAAACTATGTAAATTAGAGTGTGGATGATTTAAAATTTCTAGCTTATTGCCCAAGTTTATTCCAAAACACGTCTTGTTACTCCATGGTTTAGTGACTTTACAGAATACAATTTGAATATGAACAGTAAATAGACTGCAAATTAGGTGTCTCTGTATAGGAGCAATGTGCACCATCACCATTAGAAGAAAATAAGGGTTTATCTTAGTTTAGATGGTAATTCACAGATATTGGCTTTGTTTTACATGTGCTAATGAGAATGCAAAGAAGTTATTCCACAGCAGAATTTCCTTGTAAAAAATCCCCGACTTTTCCTTTGCTTTGCCGGTATATTTTTATCTCTCTACAACTGCAGAGAGCCAAATTCTGTCTGCATCATCAGATTGAATCACAAATTTCAAGGCTGCTTCTTCCTTATTGCCTCAGCTTGCCTGTCAATTTCCGTTCACATACATATTCACTGTAACTGCCTCCCTCTCTGTATCATCTGCGCTGTAACCGTGACGATATGGCATTCTTACATCAGCCTTTTGTCCTCCGCGGAAACTGATGCCATCCGAGATCGACGACTGGAAATCTGCTATGGTGTAATACTCCGCTTCCACAGCAGGAGGCTCTGGTGGCTTGGGTAACCTGCATAAACCCTGTATCAAATATAAAGGGGGGAAAAAGAGAGAGGGAGAGAGATGTGAGCTGCTGACAACACAGACGATCATGCACAATTTGACTATAAATAGACTTAATAGGCCATTATGTGACATCAATCTTTCTGAAATATGATTTAGTTCAATAATAGTCTTCATTTGTCACAGTAAATACAGAAATAAAGCATTCCCAGCAGTCAGTAGTCAATCCAGTCTGTCCATTTTGTGATGGGGGTTTGAAGGCTGCTATACCAACACAGGCAGTAACTAGGGAGCTAATTAATATTTGTATTTTATGTTTCTACTTTGATGTGTTGTACGCATACTGCATCTAAACTGATTTTAAAGGAGACAATGGATTTATAAGAACTCAATTAAATACAACCGTGTGATCAATGTTCGGATATTATATTGAAAACTTCCACCATCCCACTTTCAAACCAGGCAGTCAGTTTGCATGATGGAAAAGTAATGTAATGTGTGTCATTTGCAGGTTTCATATGAAATACAAACATATTTTGGAATTTGCAGCAAGAATTCATTAACTTACTTAATTTCATTGCAACTTGATAATTGGGATTTTGACATTTTAATTCAATTATAGTTCATCTTGAAGCCCTACTGTTTATGTTAATGAACTGTATCATGTATTATATACTCATTGTAATATTGACTCAGGACCTGGGCCCAAAAAACAGTTAGTGATAACTAGGCCTGTCACGATAACACATTTTGAAGTGTGAAAATTTTGAAGTATCATTGAAGTAAATGTAGATGATAAATTATAATACTGGTAAACAAATCAGAAATCTGAATTATCCCCCAAAAAGCATTGTAAACTTACAGTGTTGTGAAAAAAATATGAGCTGCAACACTTTAGTAGTTAATTTGCATCTATAATGAGATTAGAAGTTCATAATTCAACCTCCTACAGCTCAAATCTCAGTACAGAAAAATAACATTTTCGTTCTACTGCAAAGAAAGTAAAGCACCATGATAAATACTGACCCTCAAAAAATATTGTCCATTTGTCATGTATGGAAGGATAAGTTAACATATCGTTACAGGCCTAGAGACAGCTCACACAGTTTTTTTTGCTGAGCCAAATATGAAAAAGAGTATGTAGACAATCTGATCTTAGTTCAAAAACTTACCAGGTTAGCATCTCTTCTTGGGGGAGGTTTCTGCCTTAAATTGGGGGGACCCTGGAAAAAAGAAACAAAAAGGAAACACGTTAATCATTTATAAGAATGTATTGGCACTCTTTTCAGCTGGTCACAATCAACAGCAAAGCTGTAAACTATTTGAATGCATAACATTGGTATTAGAAAGCAAATGACTTCACTTTCATTCATGTGAGTCAAATCATGATATACCAAGCACTGAGGTCTACAGAGCACCTCTATCACTGCATTATGCCAGTTAAAGGTACAAATGTAACTTTTCTGATGGAGGGTCCACATCCTGCTTTGTTTCCATAGAGATGTTATTGCTTTACATGAAACATTCCACAGTATTGCATTTAAAAGTGTTAATCTTGCATTTGTTCAATACCAAGTGTTTTTTGTTGCCTTTAAATCATGTATTCCTCCACGCTTGTCTCCATGGAGATGGACAAGTTTCATGCCATATTGTGGCATTAACTGTGGTTGTAAGTTACATAATGCACCTTTAAGCCTAAGATCAACAGAGAATCAACAATTTCATTAATAAGTGTTAGAAAGCAAATCACTCTATTTTTATTCCAAATATGTTAGATATTCCGATGTAAAAATACCACCAATGAATCTTACCTATAGCCTCAAATCCTACACAAAGAAAAATTCACAGTTCTTAGCTAAGACTTACATTTATATTATTGGAATATATTATTCAGGTATGTTTTAAATTTTTGTTTGCTCACCAATTTCCACTCGATGAGGAGCGACCCTTGCCACGGCGGGACTCCCTGGCTCTCCTCCCCCCTCCTCCTCCCACTCCTCCTCCTACTCCTCCTACTCCTCCCACTCCTCCTCCCAGTCCTCCTCCCCTCTTCTCCAGCAGGGCAGAGCTAGCGGCTATCCCTAAACATGGACTGTTAGTATCCCGGCCAGCACTTAGCCTTCTCCCTGTCTCTGCGTTGATCTCGGAGTTATACGGCATGGGTAAGCTGATCTCGCTCTTTGAAATGTGGCGTTCTGGGGACTGTCCGCTCCCCTCTCCGTCAGTCTGAATGTCCTTCTCGCTCATGGACTTTTTCTGAAGCAGGTTGCTGATCTCCATGATGTTTCCGATTATCTCCACAGGGCCAGTCAGGGTCTTCTTACGGGGGGAGAATGAGTCTCTTTGAGCTTCTTTAGATATGACGCATGGGGTACCCAGGCCCTCTTTGCCATAAGGGGTATCAAGTGTTAATTAAACTAATCCTTTTAAGTCATCTGATAAATGTAAAATAGCCTTCTTCTTTGCCAAGGTATCTGTTAATTAAACACAGGATCATGTAATATATGTGTTTCAAAAATGTACAACTACAAAGGCCCTATACATATGATTAGGGCTAGATACTGTCATAAGGGATCATCATTTGGGGAAGGGATTTTCATATCATGAGTCTTTTTATTTAATGACACGTTTCCAAACCACTTCTCCTGTTGGTCAGCCTTCTCCATGCTTTGAGTGAGTGATGGGTAAATTCCACCAAGAACAGATAATAACAATAACTCAAAAGCAGCAGATGGCTATAATCCCCTTAATAGCTACAGATATAAAAGGCACAAACAAAATATGACATAAATGCCCGCCTCTACATATATCATTTATTCACTCCTCAGTCACATCAAGGTAAGGTCTCATCCACCCTGTGATATACACCTTGACAACACCATAAATCTTTTACTAATTATCCAAGAAGACCCATTGTGGCTCAAATAAATTCACTGTGGTCTCCTCATAAACTAATCAAAACCATACGTTCAGCATGTGCCAGCATATTTAAAAGATTCAACTGATTTCACAGAAAAATGTTCAAATTTCCTTTGCAAGTCTCTGGCACTAGTATAGGAACTACCTGTGCCCCTGATTATGCCAATTTATTTGTAGGCTATTTTGGCTGTAAATCTGTACCTTCTGACGATTAATTGGTTTTGATACAATGATAATGTATTTTTCTTTTCTAATGGCAATAGTGGATAGATAATTTCATTTCAGTTTGGATAATTTTGACCGCAATATGCACTTTACTGCGCAGTTAAGTCCAATAAAAGTTAATTTTCTGAACCCGTTGGTCACTAAATATAATGGCACAATTTCTATCACATTGTATAGAAAGAAACTGACAAAAATACACTCTTGGCGTCAAGCTTCCACCCTGCACCCCTAACGAAAGCTTTGTCCCAGTCAATAGTTTAAACCAAGGATAATCTGCCACTCCACAGAAGATTTCATACAAAAATCTGAGGACATGAGAGGACATTTTCTCCAGTGAGGACAACCACTATGCGGAATTAATGAGGCATGTGAACAGGCTCTCAGCAAATCATGTTCATCCATATTGAAAAAGAATGCAAAAAAAAGAAAAGTGACGTGAACCACACAGTACTCAACACACTTTCACACTGTCAAGTCAGCCTTTTTGTGACACTGAAACATTCTCAGATCAGATCCTGAACTGTCATCAGTTTTCGAGGATTGACAATGTGCAACGGGATTTCTTACTTGCTTGAAAGGTGTACTGTTCAAAAACACAATCATAGTGTGCATTGCTATTCACCAACTAGTGTTTAGTATCAGTTTCTATACTTTAAGCAACTGTTTAGAAAGTAGTACGACAACACTGAATATTGCATAAAACCATGTAGTTATTTTAGCTGATTCGACAGTGGAACACAATTTAAATTGGAAGTGAAAGTTGGGTCAAATTTACCCTAATCTTTTGTTCAATTTTTTAGTACTGACAATGTTTAATAAAAATGAATTAACAAGAAAACACAGATAAAAGCTAATGTAGATGTAGATTCACCCGTCCACACATAGTTAAGCTTAATGAGTCACTTGAGAAAGCTCTAATGATTGTACAAAACATAACTCTGACACATTTGGCTTTATATGCGCAATTCTCAGCTCAAAAGATGTGATCATTTCTCCTACTGGGACTACAGGCTGCTCTGTCTGCTCTGCCCTGAGAGAGAAGCATGACTCAAGTCTAAAACTGGAGGATTATTTCATGTTGGGGGCAGCCTTTGCTAACATGACATGCACATTGCAATGAGAAACACAGGCAGGAGCTGTTTAAACAGGCAGTTTGTATTGAGAATTAGCTGCGGATATCCTAGCGGCTTACTGTGCTTCATGCATACGTGTTTGCGAGTATTCACACTAAGCTAACACTAGTATTACCGTTAAGCCAATATCAGTATTCCTGCTAAGTTAACACCAGTATTCACCAGTATGTTTTGTGTGTGCACGTGTTGGTGGGATGTCACAAGACAACATGTGATAGTAGTCAGCTGTGCAGGAGAGGTACTTTAATCCTCTAAGGAATACCAGGAAAACTACAACACATGTAGCATATTGTGGTTTATGATTTGATATAATTTTGCTAGAGCACAAGTGTTCATTACAAGATAAGTGTAAGTGCTTATTAAAGATGATGTAACTGTACTTTCTTTAAAATAGTAGTTGGCTAAAAGCAGAACTACTTCAATGGATACTGTATTTCTGACTTTCCTGGTGCATCTTAATTATTTACCATGATGAACTTGTGCTTTTCACAGCTTTCAAGGATGACAGCAGAGTTTTGTTATCATAGTAAAGCTGCCAACTAGCATGCTAACAGTGCACCTTATATTTCTTGGATGATGAAACGCTCTATGAGTAGATGCAGCCCGCACACTGCTGCTATACCCAAGAGCTGCTTATACAATACCCGTAACCAGGTTTAATAAGTTAAATCCAGGATTAAACCATGACTAAATCAATTTTATTAATCTTATTGTCAAAGTACAGTAAGTAATTATTATTTTCATGCATTTTTACGTGTTCTTAAAGCGCCATGACCCATGTTAAATACTAATATACATGCACGCATATTTAGATCGAGGCAAGTTCTAAATAGTTTGACTTTTTATGCTGTTTTAAAACCAATTTAAAAATCTATAAATAGGTTATTGTGGTAGGAAGGTCCTTGTCTTGTACACTCATTTCAAGCGATTACCTTCACCAACTCATTCAGCCAATTTCTATTATACGATTATAAAACCTAAAACACTAGTAATGTCTGGTGAGGGCATAGCCAAACGGTGTAATGCGCTCAGTTTTAAGCCTGAGAGAATTCAAAGACACAAACAACTGTCCAGTAAACAGCACACAGCTGTAGCAGACAGGCACTGAGAGACCTGTGGAGAGGGCACCATATGCTACAGTGGCCTTTCCTCAATAGCTTTATGTAAATGAGAAACACAGAAAACATGGGCCCCGTCTTTGGGCGAAACAAAAACAGCCTCTGAACCCCCCGGGGGATATTAGTGGAAATTTAGAGGAAATACTGACATCAACAACAATTCTTTCTCATGTCACCCAATGTGTTACCTCGTAGGCATGTCATGATAATTACTATATCGACTTATCGTTCAATATATGACAAATGGAATAATACTTTTTGGGGGTCAATCATCACCCCATTTATCATGGGGATTTTTTTTCTGTGTACTCCTCCTACTTTGTTTTTGTACTATGATGATTTGAGCTGGAGAAGGTTGAATTATGAGCTTCTATGACTCATTATAAATATAAAAAACTAATAAAGTGTTGCATTCTGCATTTATTTATTGCAGTTCCTGTTTTTAACAATATTGAACATTAAGCATACTTTTTGTGAATAATTCTGCTTGGTTAGGGTTCAATATTATCGTTTATCGTCTATATTTACATCAGCAAAATGTGGCACTTCAAAATGTGTTAATTGTGACAGGCCCATTATCTTGGAAACAATCAATCAATGACTAGAACTTATATTCATGTTTCAAGTAGTTTTGTCCCATCTTCTACTTACTCATAGGACCTACTGTATACTCCGCTGTCTCCTGCTTTTTGAGTACCTCAAAATGTGTAGATTTTGGCAATACAACAGAAATGTGTGTTTAGACGGTATCGTTAAAAGACCTGAGCTGCAGCTAGGTCTGTCATGATAATCACTATATCGACTTATCGTTCAGTACATGAAAGCTGGATCACTATACTGAGCCTCAATATTTATCGTGAGTACTTTTTTCTTTGCAAAAATGGGGAGATTTTGGGTATTTTTGTTGTAATGTGATAAGATCTGAGAGGTAGAGGGATGAATAAGTTCCTCCTATGGTTAATTATTGGTACATTCTGCTATTTATTTGCTGCAGCTCATGCCTCAACCTTTTCAACCTTTTACAGCTCAAATGTAATTGCGTTACAACAAAAATACCCCAAATCTCACCTTTTTACAAAGAATGTACACATGATAAATATTAAGGCCTGCATACATTGTTCCAGCTTTCACATACTAAACGATAACTCGATATAGTAATTATTAAGATATGCGTACCCTTGAGTACTTCTTCCTGCGCAACTCTCGACTAAACCACAACTAAAAGTTTCAGTGCAGTTTTCTGTTCCAGTCTTTTTAAATGAGACTTCTTCATGCATGCTCAGTTTTACCTGATGTACCACCAGCCCTCCAGGTTCTTCTGAATGACATCTACAGTGACCCCTTTGTCGAAGCCCACCTCGTCCTTGCCTTGGCTGGTGTACGGCTGGATCGTCACATACTTCTCCTCTGTGGGGCGAAGAGAAAGGTAAAAAAAGAAACATGAAGTTAGCAGGTTCCCTCAGGACTTATAGAGAGGAGAAACAGTTATTGTGACCCATATAAACTGCCCTGAATACTCACATACAAACTAGGACTGAGCCATTATTCGAACATTAATTAAAATTCAGTCATGTTTAATCGTCAGTGATACAGTTATGGGATGGTCCACGGCCAATCCTCTGTCAGTAAAAACATGTGGTTTAGAGCAGAGTTCAGACTTTTAAGGAAGAAATTTCATCATTTCTTTGCCTGAAATGTTCCACAGCATAAAAGTACACTTCTCCATGGAGACACTTAGGTGACACCACCAGCCCGACAGGTCAGATCTGTGGTGAGGCGACCCCGCTCACAGTAAGAATGAGTGTATTTCAAGGTATTTTTACACAACAAAAAACATCTGTAATTGAATTAATGCAAAATAGATATGTTTAATGTCATACTATGAAACCAGGCAATTAACATGTAAGATGAGGACCCTCCACTAGAAAAGTTACACAGTGCACCTTTTTATTTTGAAAGACAAACATCAAAATCGAAAATTGAGACTGATCAATGTAAGAGGAAAAAACTGACTTTTTTTCGCCACATTGCCCAGCCCTAATACATAAAAAATAAGCTGCTAGACCTAGTTTCTTACAAGGACATGCGTAGAATGTATTTTAAAGGTAAGTGTCCTCCATCAAAAGATAGTAAGATCTCTGGTTCTCAGATCTCTATCTCTACTGTCAATCCTTAACTTCACACTCAAAAAATCCTACAATGGGATTAAGGGGAGTGCAGGTTATAGGTAGATTTACACAAGGTCAAACGGGAGGAACAAAGCAGCAATAAATACAAAGAAAATTCAAAGGCAGAGTATTTGGTATGTAGATATGATCGGAAATGGTCAGATTTTTATATAGCGCTTTTCCACTTTCAAGGCACTCAAAGCGCTTTACAAGAACGGACCACTCACACTCACCCACTCACATCCATTCACACACACACGTTCATACACTAATGGTAAGGTGGCTTAAGTGTCTTGCCCAAGGACACACTGACAGCATTTATCTGTGAGAGCTGGAATCCCACCTCGAACAATGGTGTTTATGTCGAGAGTGGGATTCAAACCGTCAACCTTTGTGGCTCAGTTGGTGGAGTGTTTGTCCATTGATTCAGTCGCACATCTTATTGAAAGTAATGAGGGCAGGTAGTAAAGTATGAGACTATAGCACTGACATTCTAAGCCCAGATACGGAAAAAGTAAACAATTTTACAACATTTCAGGATTATATATAGCTATTTTTGTGTAATAATAAAAGTTAAACATTAAAATTCAGGGCATAAGTTAAAAAAGAAACTAAAAGTAAAAACTAAAAGGTGTTAAAACTTCATGACAAACTTCATGATTAACTGCAGGGTTTCACAATAAACTCATTATATAAGATGTGATAAAATAAGGGCATGCATGAAAAATAATACCATGTAAAATAAATCTATGTTCAAGATTGTGTGCCATAGAACCATGGCATTGCTCCATGATGCATATGCAACGAGGGAGGACAATGTCTACAAGGATGTGTTCTATATGCACATGTATGTTTCCTTAAGGTGCAGTGAGTCCAGGCCCCTCCCCCCGTCCTCCCCGTCCTCCCACTCCTCCCGCCGTGATCCTGGGGTAGCTCAGGTCAAAAACAGGATGTGAGGAATGTCTGATTTTGGGATGGTCCTGAACATGTTGAATCAAAAGGAGTGTATATGTGTGAAGGAGGGAGAGATGGAGAAAGGGAGGGTGGAGGGAGGAGAGGCGCGTGAGTGCTTGCAGATGGACAGGGGAGCAAGGAAAGGGTCGGCTTACGAAGAAATATGCAACATGTATCAAAGTGTTTGAGAGTGCTAGGGGACGAAGTGACAGTGTTTGATGAAATAAAGGCAGCCTTGTGCACAAATCACTGTTATGAAGTGTTCCAGGTGTCTGTACTCAACGGTACACTGAAATTGAGAGAAAAGTGAAGGGCAAAAACTGAAAGAGCTTCTTTACTTACTTTACTTTAAACACTGTGAATAATGTTCAGATTGGCATAAGAAGTGAGAGAGAACAACTGAATATTCAACTAAGTGTGACCAAGTATTGTAATTTAAAATATTAAATCTAATCTTGACATCGACTAGCCATCATCATCAGAAAACGTAAGTAAGTAGTAGTAAAAAAAAAAAAAATTTAAAAAATAATTACAATTTGTCAACTGGACAAAAAGTTGTAGAAGAGAAGAGGTTTTGCTGCTCATGCAAACCGATTCTTCAGTTCCTGTCAGATTACTGATGGACACTGCCTCATATATATCTGAAGGGAGGAGCTAACTACATTGAAACTAACACACCTGTTCGTTTACAGTTTCTGTTTCTTAGCTAGGTCTAATGAGCTACACTAAGTGTGAACTGTGCTTGAGTCATATTTTGCATAATCAATCAGGTCCCTAATGGCTGCTCTCACAACCATTAGCATACTGTTCAAAGTCTTTCCTTTGCTTCTTTAACTCCCTTTTCAAACCATTTCTTTTCTTTGGCTAAGATCTGAACCTCTCCATCTTCAAAGGAGTGGTTAGAGGCTTTGAGATGTAGATGCACAGCAGACTGGGGTCCTGAGGAGCTCTTGTGATGGTGTTGGTACATTCTCTTATGGAGTGGCTGTCTAGTTTCTCCAGTATAATGTTCACTGCAGTCTTCACTACACTGAATGGAGTAGACCACATTGCTTTGTTTGTAGCTTGGGTTTTGTCCTTTTGTAAGTATAGTAAGTATTTATTATTTGATAAAAGGTGCACAATGTAACTTTTGTGTTGGATGGTCTACCACTTGCTTTTCTCCATGGAGATGTTAACAGTTTGTTTCGAATGTTCCACAATACGGTATTCCACGAAGACAAACAAGCAAGTCCCCACGCCAACTTTATGGTCAGATCTGCCTTTTTTCCAGTGTTCTTTTTAGCAATAAAACACGTAGGATTTCACAAATGCAAAACAGTGTATTAATGCGATTCCCAGCCCTATTCAGCACTACTAGAATTGATTTAGAGTTTTAAAAAGACATCACATTTTTCCTTCTAGTCCAGTCCATCTCAGTGTGTAGGCTGTCTCTGGGTCACTTTCTACAGGGATAAAGTGCTGCATTGAGTGGGGTGCTCAGTGGGAGTCCATAAATCAGAATATATGGAACTGCTCAGGGTAAAAAAACTCTGACAAAGTAGGACATATAAGGACAATCCCAAGCTCCATCCCTCGTCTGCGGCCCTTTACAAGATGAGGTCACTTAGCCGTCAGTAGCTAATCAACGGCGCTGCGTAGATCAAGGCACTCTGACCTGGCTTTGTCTGAGCATGAGCTAATTTAAATTTAGCCTAAAGCACCCCCGTAAGTAGTCCCCTGTGTTGTTTTTTTTTTTTTTTTTTTTTTTTCTATGGGGAGAAATGTAAAGCAATCCAACTGCAAAGAGATGACAAAGCATGCAGCCCTATACCATTAGAAAATTAGATCGGTAAGTGTAGATCCAATGAGGTAATGCCTTGTTTTTGCAGACATCAGAGGCATTAATCATTGTGTTTTACTACAC
Source organism: Periophthalmus modestus (assembly GCA_019594935.1). Taxonomy (NCBI): domain Eukaryota; kingdom Metazoa; phylum Chordata; class Actinopteri; order Gobiiformes; family Gobiidae; genus Periophthalmus; species Periophthalmus modestus. The sequence goes on from JAIEZT010001373.1 coordinate 18,065,558, forward strand.
TCAAGTCAAAATCACTGTTGGCTGAAAAAAAAAAAGTGACTTTAATGTTTTATTGAAAATTAGTGATGGGACTTTCAGCTTCTTTGTGGGATCCGAACCTTTTGGAGCAGTTCTCTTCAAAAGCCGTTCAAAAGACTGGCTTTTTTTCCTTTATTTATGATAGAAGCCAATGTGATAACTCAGTTTATCTACAAACTAATCACAGACAGAAATGACCCAAGGCTCAGATGTGTTTAAAATGGTTCAAAAACCGAGAGTGGGAGAGTGTTTAACCTTTTTTTTTAAAAAACTAACAGGTATTATGATGTCAAATCTTTTTTCTGTGCACAAAGCTCTCACTCGTGTCACCTGCTCTGCTTTTGTGATGATTTTTGCGTTGCGTTGCATTAATCAGTTTAATAATGCAGGTTGTTTTTTTTTTTTTTTTTTTTTAAATAAAAGGTCTTGAAAAAAATGAAATTCAGATCGAATCGTTAAGGAACTGTTCAAAAACATTCACGAATGTCACATCACTATGAAAATTATTATTCCATGAACAAGTAATGTGAACAGCAGATGTAAAGTTGAGTTCAAGTATAATTACATAACGCATTTTTATACAGACTTAACCATTAGCGTTACTTGGCTAATAATATACATAACCATTTTTTCAGATATTGACATGGTTTTCTATATGAAGACCCTCGAGTTTGAAATAAAACTGGATTGATTCACACTTGGGTAAAACAATTCTCCGTCCAGAGCTGACAGCTGCTTTTGTTCTTGTAACTCTTTATGTGTTGTTGTTAATGTAGCTGCTTTTGTATGTGACACTCGGTTGCTATGCCGACAAGCTGATGTGAAGGTTCTGGGCTGTTTTGGAGTCTGGCTCTAGTGAACTGAGACTGCTGTTGTTTTGCTCTTGTTTTGACGTGGGTTACGGCCTACAGTAGCCCTTGTGTTCAGAAAATAAACAACCAGAAGAATTTGTCATGTTTCCTTACATCAGAACGCTGCAACATGAATTAATATAATAACAAGCCTTGTATCAAAGTAACAAAAAGAAATACATTCAATCACTAATGCACTTTTGTACTTCTGACTAGGGATGGGAAATACATAAGCATATCTTATCTCCATATCCTGATATATCTGTACAATATATATAGGTCCCACCGAAGGAGCTGGAGGACGTGTCTGGGGTGAGGGAAGTCTGGGTGTCCCTGCCTACACTGCTGCCCACGCGACCTGACCCTGGATAAGTGGAAGAAAGTGGATGGATTGATATATTTATGGGATTAGCACAGTATTCGCAATTGGCTCAAAAAGTACAACAAATGAGATTATATCAGAGAAAATACATATCGGCACTGGTTGATAAAGTCCATATCGACGCATCCCTACTTCTAACTTTCAAAAAGACAAATACCATCAGTGCTAGTGGTTAACATTCTCATAGTGGTGAGGGGTGAGCTCAAAGCATGAGAAGGTCGACTCTGGAAAGTGTCAAAAACACTTACCCATAATGCAGTGGTGTGGTAAGAACAGCCCACCTCCATGAGCTTTGTTGTGGTGGTTTAAACTTTCTTTCCTTCTGATTATTCCACTTAGACCTGGCGCAGCTGGGACCACAGTCTGCTAATATACTTTAATGATATTTAGGGCTGAGGTAGACAGGGGAAACTGAAGGGTTACATGATACAGTATTATTTCAGTCCCAAACTATTTTTTCTCAATCAATCAATCAAACTTTATTTCTATAGCACCTTCCACAACGAAAGCTGACCAAAGTGCTGTACAACATTAAAAACAAGATAAAAACAATAAATACAAGATAAAAAACAATAAATATCAGCAAAGTACATTACAGCATTAAAAGGAAGGAAGTGTCACAGGGCTACGTGTTAAAAAGCCATTCTAAATAGGTGGGTTTTAAGTTTGGCTTTAAACAGAGGCAGATCAGTGATGGAACGTAACTCGATTGGCAAAGAGTTCCAGAGTTTTGACCTGCCACTGCGAAAGACCGATCGCGCCCCACTGTTTGCCCCGGGACCGGGGGACCTCCAGAAGATGTTGCCCAGCAGATCGTAGAGTTCTGCTGGGTTGGTGAGGGGTCAGAATCTCACATAAGTAGGAAGGTGCAAGGCCATTGAGTGCATTAAAAACAAACATTAAAATTTTAAAATTAATTCTAAAATGAACAGGGAGCCAGTGCAAGGAGAACAGGACAGGGGTGATGTGCTCATGTTTTCGACAGTTTGTGAGCAGGCGAGCTGCAGCATTCTGCACGAGCTGCAAACGGTGGAGACCAGCTTGATTGATCCCTATGTATAAAGCATTGCAATAGTCTATGCGGGAGCTAATAAAGGCATGGATAGCTTTCTCCAGGTCACCACGGCTCAAAAAGGGTTTAACTTTAGCCAGAAGGCGGAGCTGAAAGAAGCTTGCTCTGACCACAGAATCTATTTGTTTGTCAAATTTTTGAGACTGCTATCTAATATCACCCCCAAATTTTTGACAGCATGGTTAACACATGAGGGACCAAAGCAGCAAGACCAGGAACTGAGGTACTGAGCAGGTTAGATGTCCCAAATATAATGCACTCTGTTTTGTCCTCATTCAAACAGAGAAAGTTCTTGGACAGCCACAGTTTAATATCATCTAGTTAGAATTTTAAGGTTTGTTTGTCCATGATTTGTCCATGATTCCAGTTTTACAGTAGGGGTTGGGCTGATAGGACTTTTGTTTCATGTGGTTAGGCAGTGGTTATATTTTATAGAAATCAATGTATTTTCAGATTAAAGTATGGACATAGATGTGCTTGATGTTGTTTGCTTTATAGAATCTGTTTTAAGCCAAATTACTGTACCATGATGTGGAAAGTAAAACCGTTACAATCATCAAAGTAGTGGGGACCTTTAGTAATACTACCGTCATTCTTTGGTGGTGACACATAGTGAGTGACTCATCTCTCTGCACATGTCGAGGTCTGTGGGCTTACACCACCCAAAACCCAGGCTCCTGTTTTCACACTATACTGTTCATAACTCACCGTTTCAGATTAGTTTGTAAATACATCGTGTATTTAGTTTTAGTTTAACCCTGCAGAACCCACGGGGTCAAATTTGGCTGCAGTTAATTGCTGCTACGCACAATGAACAAAATGAACAAAAAAAAAAAGTCAAATTTCAATAAAAAAAAATTCAAAAAGCCCAGAATCTGCCACTTGCAGAGATACCTGTTAATCTGCTGTTTGTTAATCTTTTTAGTAATAGCTTGCAGAATGTCTAGTTTTACAAGTACGTTTTACATATATATTTATATATTTTTGGATAAATTAGCGAGCCCAATGGGTCAAATTTGGCCCTGATCCTAAATTAGAGAGTAAAGGGTTAAAATTGAAAAAAATGATATTTCAGTGTCAGTGAACTTATAGCAGTAATTAAATGCAATGTTCATAATTTTCTTTTTCTTGGGTTCTCCAGGGTTAATTTAAAAACACTATGTGTCTATGTCCTACAAAAATACTTTAAACTTATCTATTCAATTGCAGATTACATTGCTAAAACAAATATCTTCAAAAAACATTTTCACCGTCTCTCCACAGACCTGACTTATCTTGCCTTAGTGGCGTTACCTCTCCGTGGAGATAGATAAGATTAATGTTGTATTATGGGACATTCTTGGCAACATATAGCATCCTACATGGGCATCAGGAACTAGGAATATGTTGTTTTAAAGTACATATTTCAAGTATTCACAAAAAAAATTAACAAATGGTGAACATATTTGTTACATATTTTTTTCTTTCTATATTCATCCAAACCAAACACAGGACCCGCATAAAATTATTAGTAGTAATTTTGCCTTCCCCCACCTTAATTAAATACTACAGGCTTATGGGAGGTTGTGATGTCATTAGAAACTCAAGAATATGGTAAAACGGTTCCTCAATATTCCAGGGCAGTAGTTTCATAAGACTAACTTAATCTTTGCTTAACGATTTCCAATTTGTCAGGACCTTACGATAATAACGTACATTGGCAGTTGGACAGTTTTTTTAATGCTTGACTCATTCAAATAAGACGACAGGTTTATTCAGTGAGCAAACTTTACAATTTCTGCGGCGTTTTCACACTATAGGAGCAAAGCTTAAGAGGATTAACAAGATGGTGGTGAGGGAATGGGCTATGCAATTTATGCTGTATCAACTGCCTGAAGCTGCTGCTAAAAGGGAATGTATTTTACGAGTGTTGAAGAGCACACAAAATCAGAGTAAATATCAGACCATGCATTCAAATTCATAGTAATCTTTGGTCCTTATCATTTCAGTTCCACTAGGTAGAACTCAAATAGATACTAAAAGGGGTCCAAGTGCTAGGGCTGCACGGTTTGGGAAAAATATCGAATTGTATTTTTCTAGCAAGCATTGCAATTGCGATTATATTTCTAATTTATATTTTAAAAATACGATTCTGTTCAAAGTTCACATTTCAGGTCCAGCAGAACATGTTCGTCCAGATCTAAACTACAGGGTTAACCGTTTTTATGCAGAATAAGACAAGAGTTTTTGTTGTTTATGAAAGACATGATGGTCTTTGTGATCAGCTAATTATGTCCATTCAAATTGCGATTTCAATTTAATCACGATCCAGTGCCAACACACACAGCTTCAGCTTGACAGATATTTTTTTCCCAAACGCACGTTAAACCAACACATATAATAATCACACATATTTTTGACATACAAGTTAATTCTTCCAGCAAACAGGGTCAGATTGGTGGTTTTCATGCACTATTCAGGCTTTATGAATGACTTTGGATTTTAGACTTGGTAATACAACTTAAAATTATATGTGACTAGGAACTAGGTCAAAGCCGTAATTGATATGAAATGTGAGCATCCAAGACACTATTACTGCATCCACAGACATACTGAACAAGTACTAAACTAAAAATAATATCAGGAAGTGGTATGACCAAAACATCTTGAGAACGCCTGACCTCATCTGAACTCGGATGCTAAGCCTGGTTAGTACTGGGCTGGTATTTGCAACGGGAGGCCATAGTGGGTCAGCAGTGGGTCTAATGGAAGCTGTCGTTGTTTCCTTAGGCAATACCTTGCTTTGAGGGTTGAAGAACACTGGTGTATGAATGAAAGTGTGTTTAAGCCTATGGGTACAATCTGGTGTGTTCACATCATGTTTATAACATGCAATGTCCTGAACAGATAAACAATAATAATAATAATAATAGTATAAATGCATTGACTGACTTAATGGAGATCATTTGAAGTGAGCTAAACCAGTGAGGGACGAGCAAGTATACAGAGTATGCAGGATGGATGGAATGGGTGTGAAAAAAAAAAAAAACTACAGGTATGACGGATGAAAATACAACATTATGACAAGTTCAAGTAAATCATAATATAGGCCCTTTAAAATGTTGATACAATTCTGTTCGGTCTTTAAACAATACTAGATTTTAATTTAAATTTAAGCTCCACTGTACTTTCCATAGAGTCAAGAGAAGGTGTGGAATACAGGAAAATGCTGCATTTTTCTGAAGAGGAAATTTCAAAGAATTATATAAAAAAAAAAAACAACTAATATGTTGTTTTGGCTCATTGTAAAATGCAGAAAATATGTGACGTTGCACAAAACAAATCTTAACCCCAAAATATCCAAAATTGTTTTTAAATAATTCATAAACATTTTATTTTATTAATTCAACTTCCAATTCACTATAATAGCTTGGCCTACATGCGATACGTGTGAGAAATGCACTACAGTCGGACTGATCCCAAACCCAGATGCCTGAACCAGGGAGAGCAGCTCAGGCTCAGATGAGTTGGAGCAGGGAGTGGTGTCTTCAGACTATATCTCTGCTCTACCTCAGAATCAGCTATTCTCCCCCCGGGCACGGAGGACAGGACAGCCAACCAGCTCAGACCTAGTCCAGTATGCAATGGTGTCGCTTTTTCTGCAGCACGAGGAGGACGAGGCCACTAAGACCGAGATATGTTTTCTCAGACTGGGAGCACATTACATGCAGTTAAAAGTAGTTTTCCTGTGCATTTTGCCATATGCTTGAGATTGGTATATGTGGTACGCCACCTCCAGGCCCGCCATACAATTTATGCGCACCATGCACTCACATTAGTTTTCATAAATGAGGGCCAATGAATCTGGCAAGAAATACTGAGATAAGAAAACCACTTTTAGTATTTATATTGTGTACATAAAGATTTCACATAGACCACCCCGAAATAGTCCCACATGAAGTAATTGTCTAAACGGCCTTCACTAATCCAGGAACCAAAAGACAATTTAGCACACATTTAATACAAAATAAAGTGCTCATTATCTAAAAACATACAGCCTGTGTTAAATCTGTTTACACAGTCATTAGTGTTCACAGTGCTCTGAGGCTGTCAAGGTTGGTTCTTTTGTTTTGCGAGGTTGAATAGCCCTCATTATTATCCCAAAGTCTTTAATGCACACCAATTATTCTGCTGCTTGGTGTGAGAAAAAGAGTTTGACAACAGTAAGTGAGGTTTTACTGTCATGGCTGCCCAGTCTGCTCCCTGTACGGTGTTGTGGCGTGATTAGCGGTCATGTAAATTAGCCTGTTTACAGCGTTGGGGTGAATTATGCACAGGTACAAAAGAGAGAGGCCAGTAGAGGTGCAGTAATAAATATGCTATGTTACAATAGACTGCCTCTGATGCTGCAGATTAGGAGCTGTTATTTAGACAGCATTGTTCAGCTTCACATGGTTTTCCATATTTGTCCTGTATGGCCTGGCGCAACAATTGTAATTAGCATAGGTGGAGTGTGGGTTTGCTTTACTGCTTCGAAAATTAAACATTTATAGGATATTTCCAAAACCAAATGTTGAGTAAACCATTTGTATTCCACAGGGCGGGACATTTCTCAAGTGATGGGAAGAATGCTTTGAAACTGTATTTAGTTACAGAATACTGAATGCCTAATGTGAAATATAAATAATACATATCTTGTAACATAGTCCATTACACGGCACAATCAGAGTACTGTACGCTGAATACTGTACTTATTAATGTATTACTTATTAGAGAAGGGAAAATCGCACATACACTCACTACTATTCTGGTGAGTGTATGTGCGATTAATAATACCTATTCTGAATAAGTATTTCAGTACGTTTCAGTTACTTTCCAACACTGTATTTCACGAATGCATATTTCTGTAACATGTATGTGTTCACCTCTGCTCTGTTGGCGGTTGACTATCCCCCCCAATGTCCAGCGGCGGTCCAGTCTCTTCAGATGGGCCTTACGTCTCTTAGTCACTAGGGGGAGCAACAAAAAAAACAAAAAAAAGCATGGGGTTAGTGTAAGAAGCAATATTAATATTAAGTAAACACCTGCAAGTTTTTTTTTTATTTTATTAGTTTAGCAGAGGTTAAATAAAGATGCAGTTTTGATAAAAGTGCACTATGTAACCCGTCTGCTTTTATCTGTTTTTTATGGAAATGTTGTTTTCGCTTGGAATATTCCACAGTATGCCATTAAATGTACTTATCTCCATGGAGACAAGCAGGTTACCCCATCAGGCCAAGTTACAGGTCAGATATAAAGATAAGCGAGCCAGCTCCCAGTAACAATGTATGTTTTCAAGGTGTCAGTAGCAATAAAATCTGTTAATGAACCCCACATAAACCCCACAGTGGAAAAGTTCGATAGTGCACCTTTAATCAAATCACTCCTGAAATACTGAAATCATTAAATTAGTGCTAATGCAAATGCAAATTACAGTTGTCATACGCAATCTGTTTATTCTTCTTTTTGATTACTGTGCTTAAATCGGGGTAAAAGTAGTATTGGCTGATTATTGATTGATTAGCAGCAAGAACAATTCGCAACGTCAGGGTAATTGGGTATTGCACATTAGCTAGGGTAACTGATTTGCAGGTAAAACATACATTCACAAACAGCTGGCAACATATATATACAACAGTTACACAGTTAGATGAACAAAATGGAGTCTTCTTTAAATGAACCCATCAGCAGATCAATAGTACAACATCATTGAGTCCTGCACGCTCGCCTCTCTACGGACTTCACTACAGATACATCAGACGTGGCTGTGTTTCAAATTTCCAAACCTGTTTCCGAGCTCATTAGTTCTTTGTCTGTTTGATCAAATGTCGGAGGTGGCCCGGTGCGTCATCCAAATGCGTTCTCCCAAAAATAACAGCAGAGACATGAAAAAGAGATGGAAACGCCACTGTCATCTCCCCAACGCTAATTCAATTCATCACCGCATGGCAAAAACAAATGTCTACGGGTTAGAATGACCTGAATACAGAATAGAAATTTAGGGCAGTTTTGATGAGATATTGTGTGCGAATTTGCACGTTTTTGACTGGTTTCTTTAGTAATTTAGTTTGAAAAAAAAATGTTAGAGCTTTTATTCATACAAAGCTGCTCTCTAGTTACTTAAAGGCACGGCATATTTGAGTAAAAACTGTCTTAAAATAAGTAAGCTGTGTATTGTCTGCATCTAACTATAAAGCAGGATATTGCTGAAGAAACAGGAAGTGTATGGTTAGCATGATAGTTATTGTCAGCAATGAAAAAGCTGAACTGGCGCACCCCATTTTGGATAAAGACAATTAATCCATCCTTGGAGACAGCGCAATATTCTTAACTAATTGGCAGACATTCAAACTGGATCTAAACTATTAAAACTACAAAAATTAAGATTAACATTGTGAATGAAAGTAAGTTAAACACACTATCTGTTTTTGCAGTGTGTTATTACTATCTTATCCCCCATCCTTCCGCTGCTTCCTCTCCTCATCTCCTTATCTCTCCATTTCTCATCCGTCTGCTCCTTGTCTTGCTTCTTGTTCCTGATTGGCCACTGTACCTGGCTTGACCCCCTAATTGAAATATCAGCGCAGGGAAGTCACAAAGGGAAATGTTATTTGGAGGTAATTTGGGGCTGTGGGTTCCTCTCCAGTGAGCAGAGCTGTCAGATGATTAGGTTACACAGAGTTGCCGCGGTAATGAGAAGAAATGGACGACAGGAAGCGGGAGGGCGGGAGGGGGACGTATCAAAGGTGTGAGTGACAAAGTGTGCAAACAGAAAGACATGGAGCGTAATAAGATAACTGGGCTTAAAGTGCATATGACAGGCTGGACTGCGAATTTCACAAAGCCATTAACATCATTTTATTTACGATTTTAGTAAAACTCTTGCCTCGTTTTATCGTTTTACTTCCTGATTTGACATGGGCAGCAGATGTGACATACTTGGAGGTGATTCCATAACTCTATCTACTAAGCAAAACTTGTCTAAATTGCACAATAGCCCATAATTTTGTTAAATGAAGCTTCCTCGTGCATAAATTACATTGCACTTTGCCATGAAATATCCAAAAAGGTAAATGCACACATGTTGAATCTGATCTTTTCTATTGGCGACAGCAGCCAGGAACTCACTGTAATACGACAAATCTGAATTTTAACAATATTCATTTTTGCTGCACTACATCTGCATTAAATATTATAGGCCTATAGGATGTCGTGATGTCATCTGAAACTAATTAAACACACACATTCAATACATTCACACACAAATAATTGTTATAAATATTTCTAATTTGACTTATGAACCATATAATTATATTGTGTATTTTTCTTTCATAATCAAGTAGCCCACAGTTGTGTTTTTAAAGTTCAAAATAACTATACAAATATTAACAATTAAACCACATTAAACAATATATAAGGGATTGTTTCAAATACTGGAATTCACACAGCTACTTTTGCCATTAAATTTGCTGGCAGCCTGAATACCTTTGTGTGACGCACTTAAGTTTCTTGAATTGTTAAATACACAAATGTTTCAAAAATTGTGACCAGAATGAGAAAGAAAACAAAAGCAATTTAAAGTTGAGGTATGTGATTCTCACCACCACAGAAGAAAGAAGCACATATTAAAATCTGTCTAACTCATCCCTAGCTCTCACAAACAAACTTAAAACAGCTTTTTTTCAGACAGTGAAGTAAAACTGGGGTGGATGGCCTAAGTGCAGCCAATCAGAGCGCTGCTTTTGGTGCTTGCTTACTTCCAGTTTGACGAGAAATAAAAATACTTCATTATTAGCAACACAGAAAGAGGGTAGTGGGCTAAGTTTGTCATAACGTGCTGCTTTTACAGTCTACTCTTTGGGGGAAAACACAAAATTTTATTAAAAGTAGTATATGCTGTATATATATAAATGGACATTCCAATATCAGCTGTGCGAAGTGGTTCCTTCAAGATGTGGGGTGCAGCTGACTTTCCCCTCTCTCTGTAACTGCTGCTGTCAGGCTCATCATTCTGACCTAAAATGTTTGTATAACCCCTTTCTACGTGATCCTGGTGTTTTTTATTTCACTTTTCTGTCCCTAAATCAAGATATGAACACTGATAATAGACCGATCCAGAGCCTGTTTCCCCAAGGCTGCTCCTGCTAGCGTTAAGCAACAGGTTGATTGACAGCCTTGTTGCTAAGCGCCCGCCTCCTGCCAAACCATCGGTCCAAGCAGGAAAAAGCGAAAACCTTCAACAGTCTCACTCCTGATTGGCTCTTTTTGTTTCATGTTTGGATTTCTAAATATGGTCCCCTGACTGCAGATTAGCCACAATTAACTGCTAGCTTCGTTTGGTTTGCAAACTGAACGTGACACAATACACAATACACATATACACACTCCCTCAGTTCTCACTTCTATACAAATCTATGAAAAAAAGTCGGATACTCCAGATTTAATGGCTTCTCTTGAGCTAAATTTATGTGTTGTGTTTACGGGTGCAGAGGTAGGGAGGTCATATGAGTGGGTGTTGAATGCTCTGTCCGGTTGCAGACTAAGTGCTGGGAGGAAGGGGTTTACAGCGAACACTGACTCCTGAAGGAGCTGCAGACTCCTGGGGGAGTAGCAGGAATTTTCTTTGGTGCCAAAATATCACAAAGTCTTTGGCTGCGTTTGGTCTCATTACCCCGTGTGTCTGAGGTCCGTGAGGATCTATCTGTGTGAATGGAAATGTTTATATGATCATGGTGGTGATGTTCATTTGTCTCCCGACACAACCTGCAACATATTTGTAATGTGTCTGGTTTATGAACTTTGTGAATTAAAAAATAATATTGTGGATAAGAAGAAATTTCAATTGAATTTTCAGAATTTTTGACATAAAAGTCAATTCTTTCACTTTCATTCATCAACTAATTCAAGTTACAATATTGACTGTTAAAATTATTCTATATAAATTATACCATTTGTGTCTAAAATAAATATATTTTTCCCACATTGTCACTTTAAAAAAAAAATATAATTATCAAATTCTCAGGCCATCACTCAATATATTTGCAATAAATGAATAACTTTGGCATCTTTCCGTTAAATCCTGACATCAGCTGGGTTTTTTTGTTTGTTTTGTATTTTATTACATTTTTTTTGTGTTTCTCTGACCTTCTCCAGTTCGGGAGGTGCCCAGGTCGAGGTCATCTCTGGTCCCGCTCTGAGAGTCCAGGTATGTGGCCGGCACCCAGCCCTGCTCCTCTGAAGTGCTCACAAACCACCAGCCTGCAGGACAACAGAGGAACATGTCAGGGAGAATACATGAGAGACTGTTTACAGCAGTTAAGACAGTTAGATCGATGGTTTTCAACATTATTTGACCCACAGTGCACGTTTTGGGTGAAAATACTCCGTGACACACCATCAGCTAAAATATTACCCCATGAGACCCTTTAGAAAATGTAGTAAAGTGGTCTATTATGTTTTTGGTCCATGCCAGCATCTGGTTCTTTAAATTTGGCAATGCTGATTGTTTTGCTTTCTTTTTTGGATCAGATGTTCGCTCAGGACCAAAATAGTGCATTATTCAATTAAATCCATGTGTGACTCTGTCAGCTCAAATTGGACATGTTTTCAAGTCACACCTGGCCATACCCCAAGACACAGTAGTGCTCCAAATAAACACAGGTTCAAAATAAAGGAGGAGTTCATTCGAAAAAGTATATGGCACAAATTGAACAACTTTGTATTGTAGTCATAAAGGCAAAATACTTCTCGCTTTTTGCTATAATTAATAGTTTTTTCTGTCCATTCTGTTTGCATAGTGCATTTTGAGCAACTATATACAGTACAAGCAATTTCTGAGTAATTTATTCATCTTGTGGATCAATAAAGTTTGTCTAAGTTTCTCAATGTTTCCCCTTTTTGTTTATTTTCACCAGTCCCACGATGACACAACCCACACATCTGCTCTGGGAACCCCCTCACACTCTGTGCAGTATTATGTCAGCGTAGTCCCCAATGTAAACAGTACGACTTCACTTCTTCCATAGTTAAATGTTGTCATTTTAGAAGCGGCAGTCTCTAGCCCAAAGTGACTAACGAAACATATCCATTGACAGCTGAACATTTTCTTAGCCATATATTTTTGAACAGACTTGATGCCGTTACAAAAGCATATGTCACTTTGGGTGTCAACCGAAATCCCCCAAAGTAAAAGTCTGTTTCATGTATAAATGACAGATATAATGTGCCAAAATTGACGTGCATTAGCTACATTTGGAAATAGTCTACATTAACAGCAGAGAACTAGAAATAGAGGTCTGTTGTCAATGGCGACCGCTTTGTGTTTGCTAATAGTTAACTCTTTGCCATCATTATAGACAAAGAGTGAAGTGCAGTGCAAATGACGCACAAATGGATACGATTGACTGAAAAGTGGCATAAATATCGGAAAACCCCACATTTTGTCTACCAGTGAAGTCACCACTGCTGCACAGTATTACATGGCGCAGACTGTGGTTTGTGTGAATCAATCAACTAAACCTATTTCACAACTAAGAAGAGATGATACACGTGGTGGAAAGTATGTCCACTGAGTTTTACAGTAAATGTCATTATTTATAACAGTGGACTACACACTACAAAGGCTATTTTAGGTTGTATATTATAGTTACTAGAAATCAGCGTATCAGGTACAGTATGTCAGGTCTGTTACAATATTTCAACAGCCTATTGCCCCTTTGTACCACAAACCAAGCCACCTAAATACACAAAGGGCAATTACGGGAAACCATGCATATCCCTTAATACTATGTACTGATGTATATTTACACTGAATTTCAAATGGCATAAATTTGTCACGGTCCATTTTTTAAAAGAGCTTGTTATCTAAGCAAACATACGGTTGCTATTTGATTTTTTTTTTTTTTTTGCATTTTTGTGTGTTGAGAAAGTCGCAAAAAAATGCTTCTAAAAAGTAGTGGTACATGATAAGAACTTGATGCACTTGACAGTAGTTTTTCTACTTTCTTGCATTGGTTCAGAATCTCCTCTTACAGCCACCGGTTTTAGGTACAGCCAGACTTTGACAGCTCATGCGGTAGATAAGACTGTGATTCACAACTCCCACACACACATAGAAAATCACAGTGAAAATGGTGACTATTGTTTTCCCTGTGTAGCGTCAGGTCTCTAGTATCCCCAGGTATGATCGTGTGAGATTTGACTGTACAGGTCTACGACGATATGTTATAGTTGTTTTACTTCAGCCTTTAGTGGATACGGAGTTATGAGCAGCTCCTTTCATATTCATATAATACAGACCAGTCAACATTGAGAATTAAATTAAGTGCATTTTGTAATTGACTAAACATGTCTTATGATAAATTAGTTTATACTCATCACCTGAGCAATCCAACCTCAAGAGCACAGTCACAGCATGGTCGACTCCTTCACTGTCTTGACTCTCAGGACGCTCAAGCCTCTCTGTGCGTAGTTTGTTTCGTTTCTCCCTATGTCTGGGTGAATTTCTGCTGGTTTCCTCAATCAAACCCAAAACATGCACAATAGGTCAAATCCTGCAGCTACGTTAGTCCTGACTCAAGATTTAGAGCCCAGACTGCTCATGCCAACTATACTTCATCTTATTTATTAGTTTAAATTAAATTCAAGTTTATTTATATAGCACATTTAAAACAACTTCAGCTGACCAAAGTGTTTCATAAAAAGTCAACAAACGCCCCAGGCTGGTCTTAAACTGGGTTAAAGACTGAGAGGATCTGACAGGCAGAGGGAGGATGTTCCATAGTCTACCACAGAAAAAAGGCTCTGTCACCTCGGGTCCTGAGCCTGGTTTTGGGCACAGCCAGCACCCCTGCACTCTGGGTGGAGCATAGGGGTGCAGTAACTCAAATAAAATGGACCCACAGAGTGCAGACATTTAAAAACAAAATCAATCGAATGCGCTTTTCCAGTTCATGCTCCCTACTTCACACTGACATCACTATCTTTAGCCTGAGATTTAGTACAGTCTGTGAGCATGTCATGCCACGGCTGAGTGTAGAACAATCCCTCGGTCCCTTCATTCTCTACATGATTTATCCCTGTGTTTTTCCACTGTTTGCAGGTGGCTTAAGCAAAGGTCCATCTCCGCATTTATCTCAGCAGAACTCTGAACAGGTGGCTCTCTATTCCCCCATAGATTTGAGATTTTCATCTATGGAGCAGTAATGTTTTTCATATGGACTAAGCACTTTTCAATGCACAGAAGCAGAATATACTTTTAAACCAATTACTACCAGTTTTTTCATTCGTTTTTAACATTTTTTTGTGGACACGTCATTCCAAATGAATAATGGACCATACAGCAAACCTACAACCTTGTAAGAGCTATTTTTTCTGGTGGTACTTTATTTAAAATATTCAAACACCTCCATCCACATGTGAATTTCATAATAAATTGCTAATGCACAAGATGGTTTTGGGTTAGGTTGCAGTGCTGTGACTCATTCTATACAAAAACACATTCAAACACTCAAAAAAAACAGGCTATTTTAGCATATGTTCCTGAATTTGGTATAGGCTCTACAAAGCAGTCTTTAGTCCACTTTATATGTTATATCTTAGTACTTTTAAAAGCTCCTGGCACCATCTCTGAGCAGTGAAAGCAGACTTTTGATAGGACCCCCGCTCTCCATAAACCTGCACAAAGTAACTGCAGTATAATGGATAAATGAACAACAGAAATGCCTCTAAAATATGCAGGCTGGAGTCTCCCTGTGGAGTTTGAACAAATACAAAAGGTTTGAAAAATAAAAAGTGCACCAAACAGATGCTAGCATAAACAACCTGTCAGTCTGGTGGTGCTAGTCATTGGCAGAGTGGTTAGCCCGGCATAGTTAGTGGCCAGGAGCTTTTTTTAGATCGATTACACTTTTCTGTCTGAAAATCTGTGCCGTAGGAGGAGAGCTGGTCCAAAGATTGGCAGCCAGATGGAGAGAGATTGCTCATCGTCAATTAAAGCAAAGTCTTAAATTGGCCTGACATATGTGGAGAATGAGGCAGAGAGTGATGGGTAAAAGGTGTGGCAACATGACAAAACTGTGAAATTCAAAATGCCAAATAGAAAGCTGTAAAAAATACTTCCAACTATATCCAATGTGCTATTTAGTTAGTGCTTCCAGTTTTCATGTATATGGAACAACTCCTTAATAAGCCGTAATAAAGCATGAAGAAAGGTTTAATTCACAATGAACAAACAGTTTATTAAGAAAGATTCAGGCTAGACTCGTCCCTTTAGAATGAAAAGGTTCTATCTGTGTCTGAGATGCTTAAGTTTAAAGTTTTGACCACTTACACATCACAAATAAAAGCGGCGGTAACATTTTTATTTGATACATGGGAATGAAGATCACCCTCAGGAGAGTCAAACTTGTGAAATCAAACTTGTGAAATTTGTGCAAGTGGGTGTTCTGGGAAGTCATTTGGTGTAATTCTGGGGAAAAAAAACTAACAAAACATATTTTATTGGAATTTATTTGGAATTCTAAGCTTCTATCTACAAAACATGCCAAAAACAAGAATTTATGTTCCAGTAGTCAATTTATTTTAATCCAACAACCGTTTTAGAAAATACTCTACACATTTAAAAGTCAAATGTGAAACAATGTGACAATATTTAACTAGTAAATCCTAAATGGTTAAGCATTACATGTATATGATTATAAACATAAGATAACAAATGGGGAAAAACATTTTAGTTTTTCATATTATCTGCTGTTATCCTCCAGCTCTAATCCAGAATTATTTTAGATTAGAATCAGCTGTTGCTCATTTAACTAAATGAAAACCCTAACTCCAAACTCAAACCCCTTAATTAAGTAGTTACTAAGCCTAAACCGTTCATAATGATTAATCAGTTCTTTGTTTGTGTTTCATTAAAGAGAGGGTATTACGCAAAATTGACTATTGGAGCTTTCTACCATGGCATAGCGTTGTTCCCTCATCAAAAACATGCCTGAAGTACTTTTATATGTCATCCATGCAGTAATGTCGCAAACTCTCCTGTTCCCTTTTTGAACCCCCCTTGTGGTTAGCAGCATGATCCTGTCCAAGTCTCAGCCTGCACAGCCAATATACAAAAGCAGGATACAAAACAATACACTACAACTTCACAAACCCGATGCAATGTGCAGCAGCTGTATTAGTGGAAAGCGCACGGATTGTGTTGAGATAGGATTATGAAAGGGGAGCAAGGGGAGCAGACACTTTTAAAATGTTGTTTTAGGCATAGCTTTTTCAAAAAAACATAAGGTAATGTAAAGGTAAGTATGTTGTGTGGTAACAATTACTACCCCATAGCTCTATAATACTCACTAAGGCTAATTAAGGACTTATTATAGTGTATCATTACATTTTGTAAGTAATTGACTATAGTAATGATAGATTTTATGAATAGAAAAGAACAAAAGTATGCTAAATAAAGACTTTTTTCAATCCAACTTCAATCTGTTCAAACCAGCTCTTTGGAAGACATAGGTGCGTTGAAATTCCATCTGGTCACTCTTTGTTACTGGCACTTCACAATGTCAGAATTGTCAAAAGAAAACTTGCGCTCTAGTCTGCTTTTTACATGTTAATTTAATGAAAGCAACAGAACTAAAACTGAATGGATTTAACATCGACCTGCTTTAATCTGCACAAATACAAAAGGTTTATATGGACCTGTACCTCAATATCTACTGTACAAGTACATTAGCAAGCATCGAAAAAGAGATACAAGTTGGTGCAGATTTAGCTGTTTTAAAGGTGCACGGTGTAACTTGTCTTGTGGGGACACGCAGCTTGTCTCCATGGAGATGTTATTGCTTTGTCTGAAATTTTCCACTGGCATCTTACAACACCAAAAAGTCCCTTGAAAAACATCTACTCTTACTGTGCGCAGGGTTGCCTTTTCATAGATCTGACCTCTAACCTGATCTGGTGGCATGATCTCATTGTTCCCATGGAGATAGACATGTTTAATTCCATACTGTGGAACATTCAGGCAAAGTGATAGCATCTCCATGGAGTAGAGGAAAAATTCAAATCTGTTAACTGGACAAAAAGTTGACAGTTGACAGTTGCATTTTTCTTCCAGTATGGATCAAACCTGGATGATTGAAGGATTACACAGATTACAAAGACACGCGGGTGGTGTACTCTGCATCAGAAAAGTTACATAGTGCACCTTTAGGTAAGTGCAGGTAAAAGTACATATTCCAGTCTGGCTCATGTCTAAACAGGTTGGTCTCTTAAATGAGAAACTTGAGCATGTTTTCTTCAACTTCCACTGTAGGAAGCAATCGAGGGCACCGCAGCTCCCTCTCTGCAGCAGAAGGCCGACTGCTCTGCGAACAATTGGGCCACTCTTTTGCAAAATTGATTCCTGCATCTTCATGTTTGTCTGACATAACAGACCCTACCGCGCTTGTTTAGTGGAATTTATGAGGCGCTCAACAGCTAATGACTCCGAAAGGTCACCAGCTACACCTGCTGTCTCAAACACAAGCACAAACGCGGCACCAGTGTGAATATGGAAAAGTGTAACAATGCTACGCCTGCCATTTCTACAGCCGAGAGCTCTAATTGGAGGTGAAGCTACAGTGTGTCCTGGCAGCCAATAATTACGAGCTTTCTCCCATAGAGGGGAACGGGACATCGGGGGGGCAGCGCAGAGCTAGCACTGAACAAAGAAACACAGCTATAATCAGGGTAAGAGGTGAGGAGTGATTAGCTTCTGTTAATATGAAACATGTATTCGTTTAAACATTTTTAATGCACTGTGCTCCTTGTAGTATTTTTTTTGGAATTTGCCCACTGTGGGACTAATAAAGGCATATCTTATCTTATCTTTATCGTCACATATTGTATTTTATATATTACATTAAGACCGATATCAGTTTTTTTGAATACTGTATGCTCGTAATATGATGGTAATCTATCTACTTAACACACTGGTATATTTGGGTACTTTTCAGGATATCCTAAATATTTATTCAGTTCTTTTTCCGGTGTTGTGTGGAATTTTTAATAGTAAAAACCTTAAAAATATTAAATCAACAGAGAAGTTGTCTTGAATCAAAAGTCTGGTTTATTGAATCAATTGTGCACAATCATCAAAGAACTGTTCTCCCTAGTAGTGTTGTCTCTCCCTCAGCTGACAAATTAAAATATATACAGTGTACTTATACCATCAAAGTAATCATACCTGTTTAGTCAGCGGCTGGAGGCAGCTAGACGCACAAACAAGATAACAATACAAGTAAAGATTTAAGGTAGAGAAAGCCATAACGCCAGCAAACTCTTTATTTTTACTTGGACGTAGGTGTGACAGTAGCATAGCTGGTAGGGTTTGTCCACTGATCTAAAGGTTGGCGGTTCGAACCCCACTCCCGACATAGTGTCTGTGTACACTGGTGTATGAATGTGTGTGTGAATGGGTGAGTGTTTCCTCGATGTAAAGATCTTTGAGCGACTTGAAGGTGGCAAAGCGCTATATAAAAATGTGGCCAATGTGACAATTTATATATAGGTTGACATATTAATATTACGCCAATCTAACCAAATCCTGCTAAAACATGCCTTTAAAACTAAAATTAGTTGGGGCTCAAGTATCAGAAAAATGTGAGAGAGCTCTTTACATAACTTTTTAAAATTTGTTTAAAATTATTAGCTCTTTTTTGAAGTCATTTGAGGTTGGTTTTGAACTAACAATACAGCTATAACTTCCAAGTGAAATATAGTATACTGGTATTCATAAGCTAAGACTGAACTGGTATTGAGCAAAAGGTAAAGATAAATGTTTTCAACCCAGATGTTTGGCCGCTGCTTCAAAGTCCGCATGCACCGGTCCAGACTATATCATGGACACATTTCTTTTAGCCTCTCCTGTTTGCAAAGCCCGGTCACTCAGTGCAGTCTTCCTCTCCGCGGTGATAAAGTGAGTGGGAGGGGGCCTATGGGAGTGCTAATTAAGAGCAGATCTCCAGCAGTGAGAAGTGCAGAGGCCTCCCGTTTGAACCGGCTGCTTTATCTTTATGCCGACTAGCACAAGAGGGGTTTCAAACACTGCACTCTGAAAATAACCGCACAACAATCGCTGTCTAAAACCAGCTGTGTGAAATGGGCCAGAGAATTATCTACATCATGAAGTAGAATGTAAACTGACCCAGATAGAGTAACTGTAAAGTACAATATTCATTTGCTTCAAGCACTAAGCAAATGCTCTATAGGAAAGACAGTTTACCAGTGAATTTATACTATTTGAAAGTAATAAAAATAATAAAATCAAATCTTTGAGTGGTAAAGTGTATCTCAGCGTAGAAGTTGGAAGTCCATCTTCTTGGCATAGGCAACGAGAATCTCTGAGGGAGCAGTCTGCACATTCTTGCTTTTAGTAATGTGGACTACTAGCATAACTGGGTGTTTATGTACCTATGCCAAGTGACTGATTCACCACAATCCAAACTAAACCATATACCTAAGAAAAATGCAATATTTAAACATTATATAATTTAAATGTGCAGTAACACCACCATTACATTTTAGAGCCATGAAATTTATATCAAATACATGAGCAACAAATCACTGTATTTGTTTCCTTTACATAACAATATTGTACAGTACTTTCATACAGTGCATTTAATAACGTCACCATGTTGCATATTAGTAAAAATCCCAGACAAATATACTACTTTATACTGTAACTGTGTATGTTTGAAGTAAATTCAGTCAATTAAAACCTCATCATGTAGAGTTCTTTTTTCCACATCAGGCAAGTGAACTCCTGCCCTTCTGTCCAACCCCAGGGTCGAGCGAATGAACCGCTTCACAAACAGGAACATTATACTAACTATTTCAAAAACATGCTCCAAATGAAGGGTCTCTCAAAGTCTAAAGTGCGGTTACTAGTTTGCTGGTTTTTCTCTCTCAAAAGTCTGATCAGGTTTCTAGGGCTTGAGTCTTACAGTCAGTGTAATATTACATTCTACTTTGAAGCTCATATTCCCTGGATTAACCCTTTATAAACATTGGGATCGGTGAAGGGGTGCACACTTCAGCCTCAGCAGGTCAGCCCACAACCCAGTATACGGTGTTTGACAAATGTATATAACGATGTTTAAGGTAAGTTTCAATTAAATGCTAAAATAGGTAATCATGTAGATATGTAAAAGTAGATATAAATGCAAAAGTTAAGAATATCGTGTCTATCCCAAGCCTATAAATGGAGGCGTATGAATTAGGGACGGGATAAAAATGTATCTCAGCAGGTCAATCCATATAGATCATTACAGTGTTTGACAATTGTACAGGCACAATGTAGAATGTATATCATATCCTCAATATCAAAAAGTTGGTAGCGAAATGCCATGGCTGAGAGTCTGCCTATAAATGGAGAAGTTTGACTCAAGGAGGGCATTTGGAGTCATGTTTTTTGACAAATGTAAAAGTGCACTGGTAAAACGCTTCATATAGCGAGGCAAGGGTGTCTATCTGCTTTCTTTTGTGAAAATACAGGTCTTCATCGAGGCAGGAGGCGAAAGTTTACTCAACGAGACCCACTTTGTTGCGACTTGAGATTCTTGCACATTTTTTACAAAATTCACACTTCTATTTCACTATCTTCTCAGTTTTTTCAGGCAAAGGAAGCAGCCGTGAACCAATAGTACGCTGTGGATTTTGACCTTGAACCAATCAGCGAGCAGCACCACAATACAATATGAGCCTCAAAAAAATTAAGCCCACAATAAACCGAAAATGTAGCTGCACTGCTGCAAAGTTGAAGAACAGGTGGGCGGGGTTTGAGTCAGCAAGAGAATATTTCCAGATGCGCTATTGGCTGATAGCATAGGATATGTCACACGCATACACATTACGAGAACATGTGAGAAATAAGAGCGATTCCCTGATAAATGTAGATGATGTCTGCAGAAAACAGGCTCCTCTCTTGGTGGGAGAGCGGTTTTGCCCACTGCTGAATAACACCATGACAGAAAAGTATGTAAACTCCTGCAAAATGTCAAATGGAGACTTTGTTCCAGCTGTGCCTACGAGATCTGGGACCCGGAGAAATGCAGCCTCGACATACTGTGGTATTGTCCGTTCAAGATTGGCTATGCTCCACTGTAGTATTATACCTCTGATGAAGCAGGTCAGATAACAAGGACTGAACTGGCAGTGTTGGGCTCGCTCAGCGTAGCGGTGTAATGTCTCTATCAGAGGTTTATAATAATCAGTATGACAATTCCATAAGGAGCGAAAGGAAAAGGTAGCAAAGGCATTTCCAGTAGAGCAACCTGTAATATAATGAGTACTGCTGATTAAAAACATTGAAAATTTGAGGAATATACTGTATAATACTTACGTGTCTGGATTGTGGAGATTTACTGAAGCTTCCATTAAGAGCTAAGATAGTATTGCATGTGTAAAAAATGTAGATACAAATGTAGTAGCCTAACAAGAGAGAGATATGTAGAAAATGAAGCTACACTATGTACCTGACTGGTTGTAGTAAGGCCCTATATTAAACAAGAAGCATTTGCACTGTGTGTCCGTGCAGGGCCTAAGGTTAGGTAGATAAGAGCAGTGAGTTAGAGCAGTCAGACGCGCACAAGGACAGGCCATAGATCAGGTGCACCTCACTGATGGATACTGGCTCTGAGACCTTGCGACTGCTGCCCCCTCAGGCCCCTCACACAAATCAGTCCCAAACAGGAAAGACTATCTCTCAACTCTACAGCAGCCCCCGTAAACTAGAGCAAAAGAGACAGCAGGAAATCATCAGCATTAATCAGTTATACAAATACGAAATTACTACTATGATGTAAAAATGTCCAAATCTCACGATACGATGTGTATTGTGATATTTTGTGGAGGTTAACAAAATTGTGAATGTGCCAGATTTTCTCATTGAATGCCTTGACAAGCCTACTCCAAAGAATTTAGTTTTAAAAGATTTAAGGACAGTTATGGAGCTCAATAGTCCGCCCACTTCGAAGTCCACTGCGGTTCCAGATATAAGTTTTCCATGCACTTTTTTCCAGAGAAAAATTAAAATATTAAGAGTTCAAAGTCATTGCGGAGGGTAATCAGCTATGTGCTAACTAATATCTGGTTGTTTTCAGTCCAAAAGGATTTAAAACACAAGATTCTGTGAAATATTTTAATAACGTCACAGTTTATAACGTTTCAGACGTTTCAGATTTTTAAATAAAATTATAGATCTTGTGGTCATTAGTTACCATAGCTGATTAACCCTGAGCTTTCGAACTTTTAGTATACATTTTTTCCTGCAAAGTCTATGAGAAAAATGTATTAATTTACTTCTGGGCCCGGGGGGGTGGGTGGTCACTGTTAAGCTCCATTTATTTATGTAGTCTGCACTGAAAAAGAGAAAAGGATCATTGTTAGCTATTGCTGCACCAGAAAAATGAATAATTTGATACTGTGATGGCCCATGATATTATTGCGAGACTTTAGACAATACAATGGTATGATACTTTGGTTATTGTTACATCCATAATTGCTACAACTACTCTTGTTCTTACTCTTACTACGACTTAAAAAATACTTCAGATATATAGAACTCTACCATCTGCTTGTCTCCATAGACGTGTTATTGCATTTCCACAGACGTTAAACTAATGCATCTCTATAGATACACAAGTGGCTCCACAAATTACAAGTCAGATCTATGAAGAGGAGACCCACTCACAGTTGTTTTTCATGTATTTTTGAGCAATTAAAATGGTAACAATAAAAAAAATTCAAAGTATAAACATTCCAGGCAAATGACGAGGATCTCCAGGAGACAATCTAGTGGTGGATGTCTCCCCACCCACCAGAAAAGCTATAAAACTGCATTTTTAATTACTTTAAGTGGATATGATGCCATGGCACCAAAAGATGGACCCATCCCAAAACTGGTTGGAATTTCTACATAAAACAGAAGTAATTATTTCATAGCCTGTGGATAAGGCTTATCCTAAGCTAACAGAAGCTTACAGTCCAAATGACCTAATGCAAAAAGATGTTATAAAGCTATTCCAACAGTAAGGCTGGTTATGAAGACGTCTTATAAAGTCATGTACAGGAGAGAAAGGGTGGATATCTTTGCCCTTTACAGTTACAGGATGACTAATGACTTACGGGATCTCAACTGAGGTGTGGTCATTGGACTCAACCACTTCTCCTCCGCTCACAGCCTTTTAGAACAGCCCAGGGATCCAAAAGTTTTTCAGGAAATGTATGCAATGTTTTATAGATGATAAGGACACCGTCTTATCCTGCTGGGTGTTTTTTTTGTTGATTTTTGCATTAATTATTTGTTTGTTTTCATTGTTTTATTCATAATTTTCCTAGTGTAAGTGTAGCCTATGACAAATTATTAATATTATTATAGTAAAGGTGTCTTGGTTCAAAGCACACACTTTTAGAGAGAACCAAACGAGCCCCAACGAGCACTTGTAAGGGGGTACTTGCAATGGTTTTAATTTAAAAGAAAATTGGAATTAAATCTAAAATGTTCTTTGTAACACATTTTATCTCCTTAATTACATTTCTGTAGGATAATTTTGACATAAATATAATTAATACAAGAAAAGATAATAATAATATAATAATAATAATAATAATAATAACAACAACAATAGAAATAATAATGATAATAATAATAATAATAATAATAATAATAATAATAATAATAATAATAATAATAATAAATAATAAATGTGTCTATATTCTTAAACACATTTAGAATTAAAAAAAGAAAAAAAAAGATATGTAATATAGGAGGTACTCAAATGTGAGACAATGCTTTGGTGGTACACAAGATAAAAACGTTTGGGAACCACTGCAATAGACAACTAATTATAGAAATGTAAATTAGCAAAACAATGTTGCATTATAGCATAGTACATAGTAGCATAGTACAATTATTTAACTGATCTGCACACACTCCAGCCTACAGGCCAATGAAGAGTGCAGTCCATTTAGAGCAAAGTAAATGTGCATAATGTCCCCAAATCTAGTGTGACAAAACGCCTGAAACCCACAGGACCCAGATGGAGAGCAATGGCTTCTCCTTCTGGAGCTGTACACGTCCCACTAACCCCAAGAATCCTGTTTGCAGTTGAGCAGGTCCTGGAAGAGCAATTAGCAACAGCGTATCCAATGAGGAAAACTCTCACTATGTGTTTTACCACTACCACAAAAGTCTAGACCAAAATGTATGATAATGGTGAGAGGAAAATATGCTAACGCTTTAACCACTTAACAGTTACTCTATTCTTTCCAGTTACCTTTACAGGAGGGGTCACCACAGTCGTAACTCTGCTTTCACATGTGCTACGTACTTTCACCAAAAGAGATAATAACTATAATTGTCAAGAAGTGTAAAAATAAACTAGCTTTGAAATTTTCTATTCAGTTTTGAGAATTGAATATTAGCCCTATCACCAAGCCTCACAAAAATATAAAAACTAACAAATTCATTAATTAAAAAAACACATTTTAAAAACTCCAAAACATTTACACTTCAACACACTTCACACATTGTTGATCTCTTCCATCCAAAGCTAAATGTTTGAGATTTTGGATAAAGGTACTTAAAATTCAAGTCACTTTTTTTTTTTTTTAAACGAAAAAGATGACTTCATATACAAGAAGTATCCAGGACATCAGGACACAGGTCACGGCCTTTTTCCCCACATTGGCTTCTCTCGTCTCATTGTCTCTGTGGGGAAGCTGGCTAAAGTGGTCTGAAGCTGGGCGCAGACTCAGAAAAATTCCTATTCAAATTCCAAAAACCAAAAGTGGTCAAACGTGGCAAAAATGATGCATATTTACAAAAATTAACTGTGCTCAACTTAACCAAAAGCAACAGAAATGAGCCTACACCGATGTTCTAAACCGATGGGCTAAACCTGACTGCTTTTGGGGAGGACTGACCTGGGGGAGAGGTCAGTACAAATCATTCCATAGGTGCCAATTAGGTTGCAACATTAGCACTATATCAATCACTTCATGTAACAAAAGTGTCCAAAATAAAACTATAAACACTAAAATACCAAAGCCAAAACACACAAAAGCATTGAAACAAAAAAAAACTTAAACCAGTTCTCCCCTAAACATGGTCTGGCCCATGACCTCACCCCCCAAGGCTTTAAAAATGGCCGACATTGGGCACATCCTCTCTTTTGTCTGTCAAATGTGTAAAATAAAATTAAAGTGAGTTTAAAACGGCCCTGCACTTTGTCACAGTCTCCCTAAAAGACCCCCTCGTTTAGATGCAGTCACGCAGCATATCATTTAAACAATCACATATGCAGATTTATTTTCTCTGCCTGGGACATTCCTCTGTGCAGATGCTCCACAGTTCACATCATATGTTTCAGTCCAGGGAGGGTAATCAGGGACAGTGATCTAAGCAAGGACAACCCAAACCTCCTTTAACTGTGGGGTTGTTCACAAACGCAAAGCAAGAACTGTCTCCAACTCCAGAACAAATGTCCTTTAGAAAGTTGTATGTTAAAGGACTCTTGTGAGCTTTAAGCCAGGTAAGACTGTTGTTACCTCATCATAAACATGCTTTGAGTTGTGTTTTGTTTCATTCACACATGTTTGATTAATCCTGCATTATTAGTCTGTCCACATCTCCGAAGCTCTAAATGCTCTGTACCACCTTGTGATGTCATGAAGTGGTAGTTTTCAAATTAACAGCTACTTTTTACCATTTCTTCTGTAGAGATTGGCAATTCCAGTGCTAAAATTATCCAAATGATTCTATTGAAGGTGTAAGGAGTTTAAAAACACAGTGGAGCATTTCCTGTATTACCACATGACATCACAAGGTGGAACAGAGTGTTTTCAGTCTGAGACAAGCTTAAATATGTGTTTGGGTTTGTGTGAATGAAACAAAATACAACTCCAGGTATGTTTTTGATGAGGAAACAATATAACATAGATCAGAAATAGCGTAATATGGGCCATTTAAGGGATAATGTGAAGACTCGAAATATCTTTGTGCATTATATTACATGCAAATCACAATTTAAAATGACGTAATTATGAAATTCTAATGGCAGCAACTATATAGTCAACACAACTCCATGTTTTATGTTCAAATCCAGTATGGTTCTAACTAGGGCAGCACAGCAAGACTTTAAGTTTAGTATTCCTTCAACGACAGTAGCATATGTACTTAACCACTACTCCAATTACTATAAAAACTTGCAGTATTTGTGCCAAAGATGATGACACCCACACAGCCCCTCTCCTCTGCCCTCTGCTCCGGGTGCAGTCTGTTCTCATGCAGATCTCCTCTCCAACGACAGGGCTGTTGACACTATACAGTAAAACAGCTGGAGCCCAGTGCAAGGCCAATGACTTCTCTGAGGCAAAATGAACGACTTCCTACTGCAGAGCTCAAACCATAAATACCACATCAGGTCAGGGTTGTACAATTTACTACATTTACTTTTACTTATTGGTGAGAAAAGTGGAGTGGTATAGAGTAAGAAAAAGTTGGCAATTTCACATTTTTTTTAATATATTTAAGTGTTGAAATGTGTTTCTTTTTCTATATTCTTACTCTACGCTAAGTTTAAGACATTTTAATAGCCCCACATTAGCCAATTACCCACCACATGAAGACGCGTGATATACAGCGGCGACCCCAAAAGTGAAAGAACAAATCAAAAATGGGTCTAGTTTTATATAAATAAAGTATGTTCAGTTGTTTTTGCAGAATGAGACAGCTTGAGTTTTAAAAGCAGAAATGGGATATTATGTTGGAAGATACCTCTGAGCCCTAATGACAAGAGCTGTGAAGAAAATAAAGCCTAATTAACGAACGTACTGTCATAAACTGTCAGCTTTTCTGCTGTTGCTTTGGCTGCCCTGGAGTACACACAGTTGGAGTCGGAGGCCTTGAAAACAGGAATGAAAGAGGAGGAATATTAAACAAGCTCTCACATGTGTTTGTGTTGGCATGGCTCACGCTTATGTCATGACCGCTGCCCCACTTCTTTGGCCCAGAAATGACACATATTTGAGGACAAGACAAGCTTTTGGGTAAAAAAAAACAAAAAAAAAACAGTCCTTCAAGTGGCTGCTATTTTATCATAATGGTGAGCAAGTACTGGTAAGAACAATAATTAAAAAAGAAGAATCATTAAACAAATTATCTGACTTTGGAAGCACTTTTCAAATCTAATAGCTTTTAAAACACAACACACAAAAGATTATTTCTGAATTATTCAAAGTTCATACTTTCTTTTCAGGTTAGTCTTTGACAATCATCCAGAAGATAACTACAATTACGGAAGGTTAAGGTCAAGGTACACTTCATTGTCTCAGTAGGGAAACTTGTCCTCTGCATTTGATCCATCCTTCAATGCTGCTGGGGCATCTCCTCAGGACCAGAGAGCACCACAGAACCTCAGGAGCACCACGGGACCTCAGGAGAACCTCAGGAACCTATCTTCGTGATCTTGTTGCTAGGCCTGGTCAGTACTTTCTTAGCTGAAGACTATAGCCATGGTGTGCTGGATTAAAGG
The DNA here is from genome assembly GCA_019594935.1 of Periophthalmus modestus. Taxonomy (NCBI): domain Eukaryota; kingdom Metazoa; phylum Chordata; class Actinopteri; order Gobiiformes; family Gobiidae; genus Periophthalmus; species Periophthalmus modestus. The sequence goes on from JAIEZT010001373.1 coordinate 18,093,470, forward strand.
GGGAAACTGAAGGAAACCCACCCTCAACACGGGGAGAAGCATGTAAACTCCACACAGAAAGGCCCGGGGATCAAACCCAGAACCTTCTTGCTGTGATTCATGAGTTCTAGCCACAGACTCCAAGCTTTTAAATGAACTTGGATGACACTGATTTGAGTGGGATAAAACTGTGCTAACCTTGAGCTAAACGAAATGGCAAACTTGAGATTTAAAAACAACTCTAAGGTCATTCCCATAAAGACTTTCCTCAGCTTTGACAAGTTAAATCTTCTCTGACATCTTTTCAGTCCACTCAGACACATCCATTGTCTCATTTGTGCTGACAACTCGAAAAACTCCTCTGTCACACGCATATTCTACAATAAAAAGCTAGTTCCGCACTGGGCTTATTCACGTAGGCAGCGTAATCACTCAAAAGATGCGCGTGGTGAGATAGCACAAAGAAAATGAATTCAGCAGCTGTAATCAAAGGGGAGATAAGAAGAACTGAGAGAGACGCGCCAATGCTCTGAGCTAGCGCCAAGATTTTCTGCTGGAGTTGTGCAAGCCGCCGTGTGTCACTCACTCACTACAAAATGAGATCCAGCGCTGGGAATACAAAGCAGAGTTTCAACTGAGGTGGAGAAGAGGTGAGGAGAGAAGGGAGGGAAGAGAGGGAGAGAAAAAAATGGGAAAGAAAGTACTCAAAATCATTAAAAGCATGCCATGTTGAAATAGCTGCAAAAGAAGTTACATAACTGAGTAAAAATACAAGTAGTGAATATACTGGGTGATTAGTGTAGTAGAGAGTGGCTACGAAAATAGTAATAGTTATTGTCTAGTGATATGGAATTGCAAATATTTTACCAATAACTAAATAACTACCAATACTACTATTACTACAACTGACATCAACTACTACTACTACAACTATAACATCAGCAAACTCCAAAAGGATCTCCCGCAAGTGATGGGCAATGTGGGTAAAATGTCTTGATGACACAATGGCAGTTTCCACTCTAGTCACTTCTGCCACACTGCGGCACCTGGTTTTATGTAACCCGGGTGAAATATGCGGATTTTAAACCAATCATATCAGCGCTCGCGCTCTCTCTTGCTCTCGCTCTCGCTCGCCCGCTCCCCTCCGCTGTGTCCCTCGCACGCTCCCTGCGCCCCCGCGCACGTGACTCGTTGTGGCCAATCAGGGCCCCATATTAGCCGGCAGCTGCACACACCCGGCAGGTGCGAGGCTAGCGCGAGCAGCATGAGAAGCCGGTAGGTTTTTAAACTTCCCATTTGCCGTTATTTCATTACAGTAATACTTCCACTTCAATCAACCCACTCTTTACCATAGGTACTGATCATCGAGCGAATGCCACGGCAGAAATGAGCTTTGATTTCGTGATATACAGGGGAATTGGTGAGTCCGGGTTGTTTACCAGCGCTAGCTTAGCGCGCTGTACTTACATAGCATAGTTAGCATTTGGTTTTTAAGCCCGATTCTCTCCAATGGTTTTACCCCCAAACACTATGAAACTTCTGTTGAATATTTTTGCTAACTTTATATCATAATATTGTTACTGTTGTATGAATTTAATGCCTTATTTTGTAATGTTAATGGTTCTGTGTATATAAATGCACATGCGCACTTTAAGCACCTTTAAACTTACATTGAACATTGTATTAAGGTTATTATTCATTGATATGATTGAAATTAGCAATTGCTATTTGATTTTACTGAACTGAGATTGTGTACACTGAACTTTGACTGAGGCCATGGTCCTATGTTTATACAGGCCAGGTGCTCATATTCGGATGGCGAGCTACAGAAAACCCTCGAGCCTAAAATCTGGAACTCTTCTGCACTGAACTGCACCTGCTCTGATCGGGCCGGGTAGGCGGCTTATCATAGCCGAGTTGCCTCGCACCCTCCTTACTCTACCTCCTTACCCTACCTCCTTACCTTACCTCCACTGCACCTCCACTACACATTCACTGCACGCAAATGAACTACCTCTCAATGTTCGGTCAAATTGACCAAACAAACGACCTACCTCTAACATTTTTATGAACTGAATGGTCAACTAAGCAAACGAACTGAACTCTGGGGGGGTTGTGGGGCTTTTGAACGGGAACAACCCGAATTTCACATCTTGGGGGACATCTTTTGTACAGCACTACACTAAATGATTGTTGTTTGTTAATTGTTGAATGGCCATTGTTTGTTATTTGTGTCTGTTCTTCAATACATGGTACCTTTTTTTACCGCAATACTCTGTGTCTGTCCACTCTCTCCCCTGAGTCGACCCTAATCTTCTGATACTAGCCCAGTGAATTGATTATAGTATTACTACTTCTGTTACTACTCTACTTAGTATTGCTATACTATTACCCACTACTACCGGGTTATCAGCTCATATACCCGTTACATAAAGTGGCGAGCTAGCCAGGAGAGAGTGTACAGAACAGTTGGGTAAATATATTTTGTAAAACTGTTGACAACATGGACATATTGGAGGAACGGGATATTAAAATACCAAACGCTGTTCTAGTCAAAGACATCACAAAAAGCACAACTGCAGATGAAGTGTGTACAATTTTGGCGGAATATGGTAAAATTACAAAAACAGAATTTATTGACAAATTAAACCCCTGCATTACATCACGTACTATTGTTGAATATAATTCGGGTGCTGCAGTAGTTGAATTGCGTAAGATACTGCATATATACTTTACTTTTGCAAAACTACAAACGAGACACATACTATCTGTGACTTAGCTGCTGTTTGCACCGAGGAGTTGGGTAAAGCACAGACTCTAACTTACCTCTCTGATTTACAAAAGTTAGCTAAACTTACAGGGCAAGATTACGCTGCGGTTTTTTAACTGGGTGATGTCTCTGCTCGGGCAGTCTGTGACCGAGCACTGCCCAAGCTCTGGTCACTTGAAGACGCCGCATGATGAGGAGAAATGAAATTACTGAGCCATCTGAAGAATCGTCACACATCAGCCTGACCCAGCAGCCCAGTACACATCAAGGCCAAGATCCTCCTTTGCCAGCGGCGGCTGCTTCAGAGCTCAACCCACCGGAAGTGCAACGCTATGTCGTGGAGCACATAGTCAAGAATGACGACTTATATCGCTGCATGGCTCCTCACATAGACTCCGAGCCTTTTCCGGAAGACTGCCAAGACCCCAGCATGAATCTGACTATGACACATGGCGCTCAGGTGTTGACCTTCTACTGAAAGATCCCTCTGTCTCCGATCTCCAGCGGTCTCGCAAAATCTTTGAGAGTCTCCTTCCACCAGCAGCTGACACAGTGAAACATCTAAGAGCTGACACACCTCCTATGACTTACCTGCAAATCCTTGATTCTGCCTACGGGACAGTCCAGGACGGTGATGAACTGTATGCAAAATTTATGGATACATTCCAGGATGCTGGTGAAAAGCCCTCTACATATTTACAGCGCCTGCAAGTTGCTTTACATCTAGCAGTGAAGAGGGGGGGCGTACCAGCCACTGAGACCGACCGCTTTCTGCTTAATCAATTCTGTCGGGGTTGCTGGGACAACACCTTAATCTCAGAGTTACAGCTGAAACAGCGCAAGTTAAATCCACCTACCTTTGCTGAGTTCCTTTTGCTACTTCGTACAGAAGAAGATCGAGAAGCTGCTAAAGCATTGAGAATGAAGCAACATCTAGGCTCAACTAAACCCAGAGTCGCCACTCATGCTCAGTACGCTTACACAGCCACAGAAGAGAAAGGCCCATGTGACTCATTGACAACAATCACACAACAGCTCACTAAACAGATGGCTGACATTCAGAAACAACTTGCACTATTAACTGCTGCTCAGGCCAGTCCCAGACAGTCCACACCCTCAAAGTCCACACACGTCAGTAAGCCGGGAAAGCCCAGCAGAAATTCTGGTCCAAAGCCGGGCTATTGTTTCCAGTGTGGTGAAGATGGTCACATTAAATCAAACTGTGACAATGATCCAAACCCATCGCTTGTGGCTGCCAAGAAAAGACAGTTTAATCAGAAACAGCAAAAGTGGCAGAAGTCAAACAGCCAGTCTTTAAACTAGAACGAGTTCCTGTGGAGGGACAACCAGGAACTGAAGAGGACTCACAATGTCCCACAAATCAGAAAGCTGTGAAGTGTCTCAAGTTAAATCAGTCCATACGACCCGACAAGTCTTGTCTTCCAAAGGGCTGATTGGATCCAGGTGTACGGGCCCAAGTGAGCATTGCTGGTCAGAACTGTCAGTGTCTACTGGACACTGGATCCCAAGTAACTACTATTCCTGTCTCATTTTACAATAAACAGTTGTCACACCAACCTGTAAAGCCACTCTGTGATCTGTTTGCATGTTGAGGGAGCTGCTGGACAATCTGTTCCATATCTTGGTTTATATAGAAGTCACCATTACATTCCCTCGAGAGATTTCCTTGGCACGGAGTTTGACCTTGACACCTTGGCCTTAGTAGTCCCAGATGCACATCCAGAACTTCAATCACCAATTCTAATTGGCATGAACACACTTGACCCACTCTACGAAACAACATGCAGAGACTGAATTTTGCTCATTTCAAACCAACCATGCATGGTTATCGAGCAGTCTTGAACTTGCTGCAAATGCGACACCGGAAGAGTCAAGGAGGCAGTGAGGGAGTTGTACGGCTGGCCAATGATGCTCCTGTTCGGATCCCAGCAAGCCGAACTGTTGTCGTTGAGGGTTCTGTCGGTACCATTTCGGCCCTTTCCGCCAGTTGGGCCCCTGTAGAGCATCCTGCCACGCCACTGCCTGGAGGTCTGTGTGTGCACAACTGTCTCATTACATTGCCAAGCCACCCACATCACAAAATCCCAATCATCCTCACTAATGAGTCAGAGCAGAACATAACCATACCACCTCTGAGTACCATTGCAGAGCTTGTATTGTCACCCCGCAGATCCTATCCCATCATGTCACCGCTGATTCTCCACTGTCCAGAGATCATCCAGACCCCATACAGTTTGATTTTGGAACTTCTCCGATCCCTCCCGACTGGAAGGAACGAATCATCCAAACACTCAGAACTATACCTGAAGTTTTCGCCCACCATGACTTAGACTTTGGACGAACAGACAAGGTGAAACACAGAATAAATCTCCACGATGAAACTACTTTTAAAAACATCGAGCCCGTCCAATTCACCCCAATGACATTGAAGCTGTCCGAAACCACCTTCGTGACTTACTGGATGCTGGTGTAATTCGAGAGTCTGAGTCTCCATTTTCGTCACCCATCGTCGTCGTTCGCAAAAAGAATGGAGATGTACGCCTTTGTATTGACTATAGAAAACTTAATCTCCAAACGGTGAAGGACGCATATGCGCTACCAAACTTGGAGGAGTCATTTTCTGCATTAAATGGATCCCGTTGGTTCAGTGTTTTGGATCTCAAATCTGGCTATTATCAAATAGAAATGGAAGAAGCGGACAAAGCAAAAACGGCTTTTGTAACCCCGCTGGGTTTTCTGGGAGTTTTTAATCGGATGCCTCAGGGTGTAAACGAACGCTCCCAGTACTTTTCAGCGTCTCATGGAGAAGTGTATGGGAGACCTACACTTAAAAGAGGTCTTAGTCTTCCTCGATGACCTCATCATCTTCTCCGACTCTCTTGAGGAACATGAGCGCCGATTGCTGAGGGTGCTCCACCGTCTCAAGGAGTATGGATTAAAGTTGTCACTCGAGAAATGCAAGTTCTTCCAAACTTCTGTAAAATATCTGGGCCACGTGGTATCTGAGAATGGAGTAGAGACCGATCCTGAGAAAGTCAGTGCTTTAAATCCTGCCAACTCCCCGTACGCTAAAAGAGCTGAGGTCTTTCTTGGGATTCGCCGGGTATTATCGACGTTTCATAAGTGGTTACGCCGCCATTGCAAAACCACTGAATGACCTTACCAAAGGATACACCCCTGCCCGTCAGTCTACTCAAAAGCGCTCAATCACGCCCAAGGGCCTTGACACCAAACAACCATTTGGGGATAGATGGACATTCCAATGCCAACAAGCCTTTGAAACGCTCATCGAGAGGCTAACGACTGCTCCTGTCTTGGGGTTTGCTGATCCAAAGCTGCCCTATATCTTGCATACTGATGCCAGCACAATCGGCTTGGGGCTGCTTTGTACCAAGAGCAAGATGGCCAGTTGCGGGTGATTGCTTATGCCAGTCGAGGTCTTTCTGCCAGTGAAGCCCGATATCCTGCCCATAAGCTGGAGTTTCTAGCTTTGAAATGGAGTGTGACAGAGAAGTTTCACGACTTCCTGTATGGTGCTGAATTTGTCGTGATAACTGATAACAACCCTCTAACATACATTTTGACTTCAGCAAAGCTGGATGCCGCCAGTCACAGATGGCTTGCAGCCTTATCAACATACAACTTCAAGCTCCAGTACCGCACTGGTAAGCAGAACCTTGACGCGGACGCACTGTCAAGACGGCCCCATGACCACAACCCTGATACGCAGTTACAAAGAGAATGGGACCTGGTCCGCCAGCTTACAAATGACCATGTCACGGACCATGGTGATGAGCTTTCTCAAGATGTTGTCGCAACCATCTGCCTTAGCTCACTGGCTAGAACTTCTCCTCCCGAATCCACAATTTGCTCACTTGCCCTAATCGAATCCATGAGTGTTACCGCCACGGCAATACCAGAATGCTTCACCGATGAGACCCAGCATGGCCTGCCTGTTGTTCCATCCCTGTCGCATCTGGACTTGAAAGAGAAGCAACGAGCAGATCCCTGCATCCGTGAAATAATTCACCAAATTGAAACGGGAGAACCAATTCCACCTACAGCCAAGCAAGAGCTGCCAGACCTCTTCCTCTTGTTGCGAGAACTTACCCGTCTTGAGCTGCATGACGACATTCTGTACCGCAGAAGACAAGATGGTGAGCAGATAACATTCCAGTTGGTGCTTCCTGAGGACCTCCGCCCAAGTGTCCTTACTGCTCTCCACGATGATATAGGACATATGGGAAGAGAGAGAACCATCGACCTCATCCGCTCACGGTTCTTCTGGCCACGAATGGCAGCGGATGTGGAGGCAAAAGTTCGAACCTGCCCTCGGTGTGTTCGCCGTAAAGCTTTGCCAGAGAAAGCCGCACAATTGGTAAACATCAAGACTACTCGTCCACTTGAGCTACTTTGCATGGATTATCTGACATTGGAACCCGATAAAAGTAACACCAAGGACGTCCTGGTTCTAACAGACCATTTTACAAAGTATGCTGTGGCTATACCAACTGCCAACCAGAAAGCAAGGACAGTAGCAAAGTGCCTCTGGGAGAACTTTATTGTGCACTATGGCATACCTGAACGCTTACATACTGACCAAGGACCGGACTTTGAATCCAAACTAATCAAAGAACTCTGTGAAATCTCCGGTATCCAAAAAACACGAACCACACCCTACCACCCACGCGGTAACCCAGTCGAAAGGTTCAACAGGACGCTTCTGAATATGCTTGGAACGCTGGAACAAAAACAGAAAGCCACCTGGAAGGAATATGTACGACCATTGGTCCACGCATATAATTGTACACGGAATGAAGTTACTGGCTTTACACCATACGAACTAATGTTCGGCCGTTCCCCCCGACTTCCTGTTGACATCGCTTTCGGCTTACCTGCACGTGAACCATCATCCAAGTCTCACTCTCAGTATGTGCAAAACTTACGATCTCGATTGGAAGAAAGTTATCAGCTTGCTCTAAAGAATGCTGAGAAAAATGCTGTGCGGAACAAAAATCGATTTGATCAACGAATCACGCCATCAAGTCTCGAAAAAGGAGATCGAGTCTTGGTTAGGAATGTCCGGCTCCGCGGCAAGCATAAACTGGAGGATAAATGGGAGAGAAATGTCTATGTGGTCGTCAAACGCGTTGGTGACTTACCTGTGTACACAGTACGACCCGAACATGATGCAAGTGGCCCAACTCGCACTCTGCACCGTGATCTCCTGCTCCCGTGTGGGTTCCTCGCAGTTTCTGCCAGCTCTGACACTCCACCTTCTACACCTGCCCGCAAGCCTCGAACGCGCAGCCAGCCGCCTGCTGATGATTCCGATGGTGATCCGGGGGAGGAAGATGCCGAGTTGAATGCTCCTTATGTTTACATCCACCCAACAGGCAAGGATGTAATTACTCTTTCGCCTGCCAAGTTCAAACCTACTGTACCTGATCTCCGACCATCGTCCGATGCCACAGATCCAAAATTGCCTGCTGCCCCAACCCACTTACCTGAACCCAACGCCGATCCTTCTGTTGCTCCTGAAGATCCTCAACTTGAGAATGGACCAGTAAACCACTTACCTGAACCCGACGAGGATCCACTATCTGGAGAACCAGTGCCACATGCCCGGGCAGAGACACCCCCAAATTTTAATGAAACATCGTTCAACCGAGCTGCGGAACCTGTCGATGTCGCTAGCTCAGATGACGCTGACCAAACTGTTCGTCGATCTACTAGGCAGCGCCAACCGCCTAAGCGCTTCCAATACTCCGCCTTAGGTAACCCTCTGGTTTCCGTTGTACAGACACTGTTTCATACTCTAGCTGACGTCTATAGCGATGCGCTAAATGATGCACCTTTATCAGACCACCTTTCCCAGTCACGTATTCAAATAGTATAGCATGCACCGGGAGTTGCATGGGCTAAAGGGGGGAGGGTGTAACCCGGGTGAAATATGCGGATTTTAAACCAATCATATCAGCGCTCGCGCTCTCTCTTGCTCTCGCTCTCGCTCGCCCGCTCCCCTCCGCTGTGTCCCTCGCACGCTCCCTGCGCCCCCGCGCACGTGACTCGTTGTGGCCAATCAGGGCCCCATATTAGCCGGCAGCTGCACACACCCGGCAGGTGCGAGGCTAGCGCGAGCAGCATGAGAAGCCGGTAGGTTTTAAACTTCCCATTTGCCGTTATTTCATTACAGTAATACTTCCACTTCAATCAACCCACTCTTTACCATAGGTACTGATCATCGAGCGAATGCCACGGCAGAAATGAGCTTTGATTTCGTGATATACAGGGGAATTGGTGAGTCCGGGTTGTTTACCAGCGCTAGCTTAGCGCGCTGTACTTACATAGCATAGTTAGCATTTGGGTTTTAAGCCCGATTCTCTCCAATGGTTTTACCCAAACACTATGAAACTTCTGTTGAATATTTTTGCTAACTTATATCATAATATTGTTACTGTTGTATGAATTTAATGCCTTATTTTGTAATGTTAATGGTTCTGTGTATAAATGCACATGCGCACTTTAAGCACCTTTAAACTTACATTGAACGTTGTATTAAGGTTATTATTCATTGATATGATTGAAATTAGCAATTGCTATTTGATTTTACTGAACTGAGATTGTGTACACTGAACTTTGACTGAGGCCATGGTCCTATGTTTATACAGGCCAGGTGCTCATATTCGGATGGCGAGCTACAGAAAACCCTCGAGCCTAAAATCTGGAACTCTTCTGCACTGAACTGCACCTGCTCTGATCGGGCCGGGTAGGCGGCTTATCATAGCCGAGTTGCCTCGCACCTCCTTACTCTACCTCCTTACCCTACCTCCTTACCTTACCTCCACTGCACCTCCACTACACATTCACTGCACGCAAATGAACTACCTCTCAATGTTCGGTCAAATTGACCAAACAAACGACCTACCTCTAACATTTTTATGAACTGAATGGTCAACTAAGCAAACGAACTGAACTCTGGGGGGGGTTGTGGGGCTTTTGAACGGGAACAACCCGAATTTCACATCTTTTGTACAGCACTACACTAAATGATTGTTGTTTGTTAATTGTTGAATGGCCATTGTTTGTTATTTTGTGTCTGTTCTTCAATACATGGTACCTTTTTACCGCAATACTCTGTGTCTGTCCACTCTCTCCCTGAGTCGACCCTAATCTTCTGATACTAGCCCAGTGAATTGATTATAGTATTACTACTTCTGTTACTACTCTACTTAGTATTGCTATACTATTACCACTACTACCCGGGTTATCAGCTCATATACCCGTTACATTTACTTCAGCGGTCTCCAATCCAAGTACTAACTAGGCCCAGCCCTGCTTAGCTTCCAAGAGCTGACAAGATCGGGCATTAACAAGCAGGTAAGATAAGTACAAGAACAACTACTACAACTACAATGTCACGATTACTACAACTGTTACTGCAATTCTAATGACTTCACACAGTAATTTGCTACTGAGATAAATAAGGCAAGTTAATGTACATGTTTGTAAACAGTGTTAATACATACAAAGAGCAGTATTACATTTCAAACATTTACATAAGTCTATTCTATTCATCATTATAACTGCACCAAACAAACGTTCTCAGAGTATGTGGTAGGATAGCTTACAGATTCAGTTGTTCCATGGCTTTTTGCATTAAGCTCCACATAAACACGAAAACATGGTGCCTTCTGCCAGATACAGAGCTCCTCCAGGTGGTGCCAAGCCTCAGCAGATTACAACATTTGGACAAGAGCGAGCGGAGAAGAGCCAAACAGCAGGGGACTCAGCGGGGAGGGGGAGGACAATGGAGGATTAACGTCTATGTATGCTTATTTTATTCTATGATATGAATGTGTTTTATATTGTTTTACTGTGTGTTCAAACTAAAACAAACTAAAACCATATATAACTTATAGATAGCATCTACGGGAACCCTGTAGGGACAAACCAATAGTTGTAAACAAACCAGTGTCAGCACAGTCTAGGCTTCGTTTCAGTGTAGTAGGAATGTTATATGAACTTATGACTCAGTCCACTCCAAGCATTTATTTTTTATTTTACTTATTTATTCAAAATTTTACCAGATAAGTCCATGGAGAGCACCTTCTTATTTGCAGTGACAGCCTGGCTACGACGAAACATTAAACAAGCCACACCACAACACTGTCAATATTAAACTACCTTTCAGATATGGAGGATACTACTAAGAATAACTTTTTAGACACTACACTTTCAACTGTAGTTATGAGTAGGCTGATACAAATACATGCCACAGCTACTAACTACAATAACTACTAATGGTACAACTAACTAAAACAGCTAAGCTAATACTACTACAAGTATCACAACAACTACTACGAGCAAATCTATGCTTGCACTGTGATTCATTTCATATATACAGTAACACTCCAGTAGAACTCCTCCACAGCTCGCTCGCTCATATGTTAACAGGCTTAACATAACTCCCAAGTCAGACTCAAAAACCACAGCAATCTGGCTCTTATTTGCAGTATTTTAAAACGTGTGTCGCTGTCATCGTAATAAATCAAAAGTCAGATTCACTCACCACTTTCGCTCTTCTCGATGACATCCACCGTCTCTCCGGCTTTTAGGTTAATTTCCGAATTCTCCTGGCGTTCATAGTTGGCCACTGCTACGTATTGCTCCAGGACCATCGGCTCCGAGTTGTCAATACCTGCGGGGTAAAAACACGCCGTGAACCATCTCCCTTTGGGCGACCGCTGCACCCCGTAATACTGCTGCCGCCGCCGCTGCTCCCAACAACGTGGACCCGGGACAACGCCATGGCGACCCTCCTGACCAATCAGATCTCGCAACTTGCAGCCGGCATAGTCCCAAAAGTTTGGTCATAACATAGCAGAGTCAATCCCCCTCCCATACTGAAGCAAGGGGTAGCATTGACATCAAAATAAAGGCTTGAAATTGGCGAAATTGTTCTTTAAGAGATCCATTTTGGTTTTAAAGCGTTCACATAATCAAAAAATCCAATTGGGGTAAAGATATCAGGGAGTAGTTGGCAGGGGAAGACTAGAGTGGGAATGGCTACAAGAATAGTGAAGTTTTGCCTGTGGAAAATCAACAGTGCCTCCCCTCAACAGCTTTTCGGAAGAGGGGGGCGAACGCACGCTAACCACTGCTGGCCTTAAATAGAAACATATGAGTGGACTAGAAAGACACAGAGAGAGAGAGAGCAGGAGAGAAGGAGAGTGAGAGAGAGATCGGAGATACACTAAGGCAGAGAGAGAGAAAAGAAGAGAGAAGGTGTGAGGACAGAGTAAAAGACGGAAGAAAACCAACAGGGAGAGGTAGGGAGAGGAAGAGCGGGAAAGATAGTAGGGTAGAGAGAGAGAGAGTTAGGGAAGTATGATAGACATGGAGAGTGGAGAGTACAGAATGAGAGGGAGATAGATAGGGAGATGGAAGAGGGAGTGAGACAAAGATAGAGAGAGAGAGAAAGAGAGCGGGGTAGACAGAGAGAGGAGAAAAGAGAGAGGGGGTGCGAGGAGTAAGAGGGAGGCGATGAGACAGAGAGAGAAAGAGAGTAACAGACAGGTACGGGGGAGAGAGAGAGAGAGAGAGAGAGAGCGGGAGAGAAGGTAGATGGAGAGAGGAGAAAGATAGAAGGGGTGAGAGTGAGAAGAGTAAGAGGGAGGTGATGAGAAAAGAGAGAGAGAGAGAGAGAGAGAGAGAGAGAAGAGAGAGAGAGAGAGAGAGAGAGAGAGAGAGAGGAGAGAGAGAGGGAGAAAGAGGGTAGAAAGAGGTAGAAAAAAGAGATAGAAAGCGAGAGGGGGTGAGAGTGAGAAGAGTAAGAAGGAGGTGATGAGACAAAGAGAGAGAGAAAGAGTAAGATAGACAGGTAGATGGGAGAGAAAGAGAGGGAGGTGGTGATGATGAGAGAGAGAGAGATAGAGAGAGTAGATAGAGAGAGGAGAAAGAGAGAGGGGGTGAGAGTGAGAAGAGTAAGAGGGAGGTGATGAGACAAAGAGAGAGAGAGAGACCGAGAGAGAGGGGAAGGGAGAGAGAGGGGGAGAGAGGAGAGAGAGAGAGAGAGAGAGAGAGAGAGAGAGAGACAAGCAAGTAAGAGACAGGTACGGGAGAGAGAAAGACAGGGAGGCGATGAGAGAGAGAGAAAGAGGTAGAAAGAGGGTAGAAAGAGAGAGGAGAAAGACAGAGGGGGTGAGAGTGAGAAGAGTAAGAAGGAGGTGATGAGACAAAGAGAGAGAGAGAGAAAGAGCGTAAGATAGACAGGTAGATGGGAGAGAAAGAGAGGGAGGTGATGAGAGAGAGAGAGAGAGAGAGAGAAAGAGGGTAGATAGAGAGAGGGGAAGAGAGAGAGGGCTGGGTTTGAGAGGAGTAAAAGGTGGTGAGGTGGTGAGGGAGGAGAGGGAGGGAGGTGATAAGACAGAAAGAGAGAAAGAGACTAAGATAGATAGGTACGAAGAAGAAGAAAAGAGGAGGAGGAATAGAAAGGAGGAGAAAGAGTGTAAGGAAATTAAACAAAGGAGAGAGAGAGGCAGGGAGACAGTGGAGAGAGAATGAGGGAGAAAGAGAAAAAAAAAAAAAAGTGTTCAGAAAGAGAACGAGAGAGTGAGTGAGAGAGAGAGAGAGAGCGGCTGGGTCTTTTTAAGTTCAGGTCAAACTAGATCTGAACTTATGACATTAACCTTTTCCATACAGTGCTATTATTTCCTCTTTATAAAGTTCACGGGCAGCAGACAAGCTCATTTGATTCAAAGTAGTGATGACTCATGCCGCCCTGGAAGAAACTAAGCTGTGCGCTGTTACTATTGGTGACCTGAAAAGTGTAAATATGAAATATGTAAGTTCATTTGAGGACCCTGGCACCCTATTGTTCTGTTACACACGCATAATAATAAACAATATTAAAAGAACATTCTGAGTCACTAACAGCTGACATTTTGCTTGGCCCCGTGGTTCACTAATGTGGTTTGGATGGTCATTAAAAAGAAACTACTGCAAAGGGGTATTTTGAAATAAACAGATAGATTAACTTGTATGAAAAAGGACTCTTGTGAGCTTTAAGCAATATTATACTGTTGCTACCTCGTCAAAAACATACCTGGAGTTGCGTTTTGTTTCATTCACACAGGTTTGAATAACGCTTCATTATTCGTTTGTCTACATCTCCAAAATGTCTGTGTACTCCCTCACTCCCTCAGCTGAAACTACCCTATTCAACCTTTAACAAGCCTGCTATTGTTCTCTTTGTTTTAGGTCTGAGGATGGAGTTATAGTTGGGGGAGAGATTATGCCTGGGTTGACTTCCATAGACCTGACCTGTAACGTGGCCCTGGCTGTGACACCTGCTCGTCTCCATAGAGATAGAGAAGCTTAATGCCGTATTGTGGAACATTTCAGGCAAAGAATGAAGGACTGAATGCAGGTTCACTAAAGACAAAGTGAACATTTGTGTTTGTCACGATACTAATTCAGCAAATACAATTCAAAATCACCTTAATTATGGTGAAATTGTGCGAAAATAATGAAACTATTATAATATGTATTGCTGTTTCAAAAGGCCATCCCATTTCCCTGCCTCACTGACCTGGATGAGATTGCTTTGGTGCACAAAAAAATCATAGCATTGAGTTTGATATTTGAGGACTTTTGACCAATTTCTGGAGTGTGGAGCTAGTATCAGATGTGCAGGCAGAAAGGGGGGAGGTGAAATCATAAAAAAAAAAAAAACATACAGATGAAAACTCACATCTTGCCAAAGTCGGTCACGGTTATATGAAGCTATAGGTGAGTGCAGGCCTGGGCTGCACCTGGCTGAAGCTGAATCTAACATATGATAGACAAGTAAAAGTGACGGCTTATGGCAAACTTAGCTCAAAAGGCCAAAAGGAGTATGTGTGCTAAAATTCTATAACTCCAATTTTGCTACAACGCTTATAATTACATGAACACATTGTAATTTTAACAATACTGACTACATCTGCGGGGTCGGAAAGGAAACGCATTCAAAAGTCACTCAGCATATTTGAGGAGTAAATATGTTTAGATTTTAAAGGTCCTATATATAACACAAAATTGCCTCTTTTTTTGCTTTAAGGCGTGTTATAATGCTGTTACCTCAGCAAAAACATACCTGGAGTGGTGTTTTGTTTCATTTATACATGTTTGCGTAATCCAGCATTATTATCATTATTGTCTACATCTCCAAAGCTCTAACTGCTCTGTTCCACCTTGTGATGTCATGAAGTGGTTGTTTTCAAGTTAACAGCTACATTGTACCTTTAGTTCAGCGGAGATTGGCGAGGAAACGAGGATCAGAAAATAACATACGAGGAAACGAGGAAACGAGGAAACGTAGATCAGACGAGGAACCGTAGATCAGAAAATAGCATAATATGGGCCCTTTAAAATGTACCAGAAAAGTTAGAATAGATTACATCATTAGGTGCACTATCAAACTATTCCTGTGGAAGGTCCTGAACGTATCATTTGTTTATTATAGTTTTAGTTAAGTGTATCTCACATAGCGCACATTAAAATACCCCTCTGATTCCTGAATAATGTGAACAAGTCAGCGTGAGAAAAACAGGCTGCTGACAGTACTTAATCTGCTACTTTTACAGCGTTCAGCCCATATCGCCGGGAAAGCTTGTAAGTCAGCTTCCCTGGTGGGCGACGTTTGTGTATTCTTCAGGCCAAATGCAGGAGAAAAGTAAACAGCCGTAATACGCCTAGTTGCACAGGGCAGTGAAAGTCGGCCTCAGGTTATAACTAACTGAGATGCATCATCAATAACATTCACACTGGCCAATAAAATGAGCAGAACACTGTACACGCTCTAAGGGCATAAATATATAATCTATTGTCTTTCTGGACGAGGGGTATGCCCGGTTGTGCCCACTGCTATGGCACGAAACTTGTCCATCACCATGGAAATAAGCAACTGATGCCACCAGGACGAGTTATATTCTCAGATCTCCGGAGAGGCGAGTCCACTCATAGTAAGAATACATTTTTTTAAATAGATTTTTGAGCAAGAAAAAACAACTGTAATCAAATAAATGCAAGGTTAAAAGGTTAAAGGTGCTATGTGTAGTGTGATTACAATAATTCTATGATTATAGCAAACCAGCAGCCTGCTCGGTCGTGCTTTTTTTTCCATTAATACATTATTTTCATTATAATTCATTTCTAATTTTCAATTTATTATTTCTGTTCACCTCTACTGATTCCTGTCCGTGTGCACTCTCTCTCTGTCCCACATTACAGCTGCCTTTGGGTTCTGCAATTTTCCTTTCTCTGACCTACCCCAGCCCGCCCTGATTTCATTAGAAAAAGCTGAGCATTGAAAAAAGTTGCCCATGTTGACTGTGTTTGATTCAGTCTGAAATAGACATAAAGTAAACTGCTGGTAATGCAGGCTTACTTTGTGCAATAGGCCTAAAGCATTTAACAAGTTAATTGGCCTAAGTCTAATAGTCGTTTAAAATGAACTGGGAGTCACATCTTTCCCTTTGCATCTCCTCTCTATCTCGCCGTTTCTCCCTTCCTCCTGACCTGTATCACAGAGGTGCAGGGACAGGAGCAGAGCAGGTCTGGAGGAAGGTAGACACAAGTAAATCTGCTCAAACAGACAACCCGTGAACAAAGGGACAGTGGTGACGTGTTCTCTACATGTAAAGCTGTAAAATGCTGTGTATTTTATTACAATCCAACTCATATTCACTGAGAAATGACTCTAATGAGGAAATGAAACTACACATGTCTTAATGCAAAAATACACGTGTAGCACAGAGATGCGAGACGGTGGTCAGTCTTTTAAATGTGCCCCAGGCAAAAGAGCCGTGGATCACTAGCGTTTGTGTGTGTGTGTGTGTGTGTGTGTCTGTGTGTGTGTGTGCGTGCGTGCGTGCGTGCGTGCGTGCGTGTGTATGTGCGCGAGCGACATAGGAGAGACAGAGCACACAGCCAAGCCACAGTTCACAAGCACGGGTTCATGAGTGACCAGGAGCTGGAGCAGCTACAACTCAACTCTACAACCTTGTGAAAAGGTTGGACAGGCAGCACTCATGCCACCTTTAAATGCCTTACTGTGAAACATACCAGTCAGTAACATCTCCATGGAGACAAGCTGGTAGCAGACGCCCACTTACTGTACACGGTGCGCCTTTGCATGTTGAGACCATAACTTGTGTTCAAATTTAGTGTAACATGAAACTATGGTATATTTTGGTTTCTAAATTGTCCTGCCAATCATTTTATTCTTGAAAACAACAGTTCTGTCTTTTAGCATTTCAACACAACATTAGCAAATTCTCACCAGATGGTCCAATATGTCACTCTGTGTCATTTCTGTTTACATCTCTGAGACAAGCTATTCTTTGGTGGGTAGTGTTCAATAGTGTCATGATTTACCAAACCCCAGAATAAGTTAAAAAGCATGTATTTAAAGATTACTGCTGAGTACTTGAGACATGACTTTGCTTCCATCACTGGTGCATCTGCAGTGGAATCTATAGGGATTGATGGAGAGATGAAAAGACAGGATTTGACCAGATGGAGAAGATGAGCACATGCAAAGAACATATGGGCAAAGTGCTGGAGTGGAAAATGCAGTCAATTTAAAAGCAAAAAGAGTTGGTATTTTAGTGTGTTAGGATGAAGAGGAGACATGGGACTGACCAAGCCAAATTCCCCACAAGATGGTCTTGATGATTGACAGTGCTTTAAAACATTGCCAATAGGTAAAATGCATTGTGCAACATACACTTGGGAAGTACTGATAAATTCAGCTCTAATAGTGCAAATTACAATCTGATGTTTTCAGTTTCTTAAATTTAGCCATACTTTGTTTGGCAAGTTCTATGGCGTATGGCTGTTGAGTGACAATGCTTTATTTTATTTTTTTTATTAGGCAATATATTTGTCTAATAGACAGATGGATACATCTTCAATCAAAGTATACACTGTCCAATGTACACTTGTATGTTGACAAAGTTGTACACAAGTTACAATAGTCTATATAATTGACTGTACTGTAGATGTGAAGATTATGGGAAGGAAAAAAAACTGTGTTCAATCTAAAAAAAAAAAAAAAAAAAAAATGGCATAAAAGATTAACCTAATTTTACTTCAAATGAATCTAAATGGGAGTTAAGTCTTGCCGGCTCTCCATTGAAACTCCATAACCACTGAGACAAACTAACAGATAACTTTGGGTGGACTCACAATTGCCCTGGTTTGGTCCAGATATGAGCCAAGTTCAGTCCTTATTGGTCCTATTCTAGTCCTGGTCTAGTTCCCAGGCTTAGCCAAAATGTTCATATAGTCTGTTTATTACTTGAGGTTTCACAGTACCAATAGGAATCCCAGGAGGTATATGCACATTCCAATTTGCACTCCCACAGTGAAAATCAACCATAGAGAGCATAAAGTGTCTCCAGCCCGCCCGACTAAAGCAGCAGCAGCAGTAGTATTGTACAGTACGGAATATGAGAGGAGACAGACGGAAGTACCTGAAGCCTCTTTCCTGGGGCTGTCGGTGAAGCCGTACATCCACACTGCAGTGGAGAGAGAGAATGAGAGAGAGATAGAGATAAAGAGAGGGAGAGAGAGATACAGGGAGAGGGGGAGAGAGAGAGGGGAGAAAAGGAGAGACACATTATTCAGTCTGACAGCAGCAGATAGAGTTGGAAACAGCAAAAAAAGACTCTAGCAAGTTTATCACAGTTCTCTCATCTCCTGGGACTTGGTGTTTTCATCAGGATTTCATCACTGGTACAAGTGCATCTAAGGCAACATGGTGTGTGTGATATATATATATATATATATATATATATATATATATATATACATACATATACACACACACACACACACACATTTCAAACATGTCACTCAGTGTCTAACAGACTGTGTCCATAGAAGGGCTCTGTGATACGGCAAAAAACAGTAATCACAATTTCTTTTCCTCGTATTGATCAACCTAGATTTTTAATGTGTTTTTTCTATATTAATTTTCATGAACAACTTGCCATTTAACTGGTGCTATTTAACACAAGAAATAGCCTGAACTCTGCTCCAAACAACATGCTTACTCGCGCTAAGCCAGAAGTTGCCGTGGGCGCCGCCATTGTCATTTGGGTTGTATTATTTTACATGGGGCTGCCGATCTTCACAGCAAATAAGACAACAGAGCCGTTTAAAGCCTCTCAGCAAACTGGTGAAGTGTTGACTTGATGATGCACAAAACAAACTACTTTATATCATATTTTAAGTTTAGGCAAAACTTTTTTCAAATTCTCCATTGAAATGAATGGCGTTCCCGCTTAACTGGACGTGCGACTACAAAGAAAGTTCGGTTTAGTAGCATTTAGAGGCAAAAAAGTAGGTTGGGTGAAAGAAGGTCAATAATGCAACAAGATTTGGTTATAGGCGTCTTGATGAGTGGATCTAAGTAAATGTATTTGCATTGTCCACACTTTAAAACATTTAAATAAATACCAAAACTGAAGGTTATCATTTGTACTAGTAAACGGGGAAACAAATTTGTCCCATTCATCAGTGACATGATTGAGACTGAATAATGCCAACACTTTTTACCTTGTAGTCAATTTGAGGAAACAGAAAAAGATGCCCTGTATTACAAGAATATTGAGGATAAACAGGTCAAAAAAAATCACAAAAAGTACAATTCAAATGCCAGTTCTACCATAGAATTCCCACCTGCTCTCCACCTCAATTTAAACTATGAGCGAGTTTCCATTCTTACAAATTACATGAATGCAACCAGTCTACTTTTAAACAATACTGGCTTCATGTGTTTCAATTTTTGCAGTATCTGGGTCTCATAGGATGCCTCAGATGGGTGTTAGCGCCCTCCTCCCCCAAACCAGTCCGGTCAGGAAATGAGCTGTGATGCATGACAGAGGGACAGAGGAGCAGACGAGGTGAAAAGCGAGATGGTGGCCGAAGATATCAGGCCTTTTACTCCGTGGAATGTGTCATCTTTTGGACTCAAGAAGAAAGTTATAAAGCCCTGGATATTAGAGTTATTTTACAGTTACAAATGATCTTTCTTTTTGGTAACATAGTAATCAGTAATTACATTTTGTTCACTGTAAACTGCAATATTTATCCAAAATGACTTACTAATAGAAATCAATTGACTTTGTGTATTTAGGTGCAAATGGAGATCTTGAGAGCACTAAAGCCTCAAATACAGGGCAAGTCAGGATTATAACACATTTTAATAAGTAAATAAAAATGCATGTACTGAAGTGAAATGCAAAGATTAGATAAATAAAATCTGTGGAGAAATCAGTAAGCAATATGAGACATGTTTTTGTGTAGATGTATATATAAATGGATGTATATATATATAAATGGACATAGCTAACCCGCTAGCTGCCACGTTCCAAATAGGAAGTGAGAATGGGCGCTCTTCCAGCTCCATCGACTCTGGCTCAAATTCACTTTACATTGAAAAACTGTTGGCCCTCTCTCCATAACTGCTGCTGTCAGCCTCATCAATTTGGTCTTAAAATTGTACAGTGAGTTAATATGGGCATTTTATTTCACTATTGTGTCTGTAAATCAAGATATGAACATTAATAACAAACAGATCCGGCACCTTCTGTCCCTGAGTTCGCTCCCGCTAGCTCTAGTTTTAACAGGTTTGATTGACTGCTCAGCACCCGCTCCATGCTAAACCAGTGGTGTGAGTGGGAAAGAACATTACCTTCAACAGCCTTGCTCCTGATTGGCTCTTTTGTTGCTATGATACTCGTGGTTGGAGTTCCAAATAAGGAACTTGGCTCCAAATTCACCCCTATAACTCCTACCCTCGATGAGCTTCATTTGACTGAAGCCGAGCGCTATGGGTGACGTCGCACTCGCTTAGTCCACTTCTTTATACAGACTATGGTTAATGGAGTCCAATTTGGGATGAAATATTTTGACTTTTGTTGTAGAAATAAAGTATATGGTATAGTACACATGTCATGAGAGTCAGACATATGGAATATGGAAAACAGCCTTATAGTCACACAGGTTTTCCTTTCTTTCAACAACTGCCTCTCCCTTTTACAATCCCGTTCTCCTTCTGGTGTAAGCTCACACTGAGAAACTAACACTTCTTAACTTCGTGCCGTAATAGCTCCCAAATCTCCTCCCAGAGCCGGTGGAGCATTTCTGGATTGAAGTCGGGCCCCAAAGGGAGAGCTATGACTGGTCCCGGGTCAGATGGGGTCAGACCCACATCATCTTACCCCTCTGATGACTCCTGTTTGCTCCACACATCTGAATGGCATTAGCTCCAGGACCCCTCTTTCAAACATTCACATATAGAGCCAATCATTCATTTCAGATTCTGTGTGTTGACGCCTCTAGCTCACCGTTTTCACAGGGACTTTTCAGTGTCAAATAAGCATTACTTTAAAATCAGAAGTAGGGGAAAGAGAGGAGTGGGGTGAGAAAGGGGGAGTAGGGAGGAGGGAGAGGATTGAGAGAGAAAAGAGCAGAGACAGAGAGAGCGAGAGGAGAGAGGGAGAGCGCGGTGAGAGAAAGACAGAGGAGAGGTGAGAGAGAGAGAGAGGGATGAGGGAGAGAGAGAGCGGTGAGACAAAGAGAGAGAGAGTGAGAGGAGAGAGAGAGAGAGAGAAAGAAAGGGAGGGGGGAGAGAGGAGAGAAAAGAGCAGAGACAGAGAGAGCCAGAGGAGAGGAGGAGAGAGAGCGCGCGGTGAGAGAAAGACAGAGGAGAGGTGAGAGACAGAGAGAGGGGGGAGGGAGAGAGAGCGGTGAGACAAAGAGAGAGAGGTGAGAGAGCAGAGAGAGGGAGAGGAGAGAGGAGGGGAGAGAGGGGGGGAGAGAGAGAGAAAGAGCAGAGAGACAGAGAGAGCGAGAGGAGAGAGGGAGAGCGCGGTGAGAGAAAGACAGAGGAGAGGTGAGAGACAGAGAGAGGGATGAGGGAGAGAGAGCGGTGAGACAAAGAGAGAGAGGTGAGAGGCAGAGAGAGGGATGAGAGAGAGGGGGGGGGGGAGAGGGGGGGAGAGAGGCAGAGAAAAGAGCAGAGACAGAGAGAGTGAGAGGACAGAGAGGGAGAGCACAGTGAGAGGAAGAGAGAGGAGAGGTGAGAGACAGAGAGAGGGATGAAGAGAGACAGGAAAGGGGGGAGAGAGAGGGGGAGACGGAGGAGGGTGAGGGGAGAGAGGGTGAGAGAGGCAGAGAAAAGAGCAGAGAGCGAAAGGAGAGAGAGGGAGAGCGCGGTAAAGAGAAAGTGAGAGGAGATTTGAGAGAGAGGGATGAGGAGAGAGAGGGAGGGGAGTGGATGAAAGGAGAGAGGGAGAGGGCGGGAAGAGAGAGAGAGGAGAGGTGAGAGAGAGGGATGAGTAGAGAGAGAGGGAGAGCGCCGTAAGAGAAAGAGAGAGGAGAGGTGAGAGAGAGGGATGAGTAGAGAGAGGGAGAGCGCGGTAAGAGAAAGAGAGAGGAGAGGTGAGAGAGAGGGATGAGTAGAGAGAGGGAGAGCGCGGTAAGAGAAAGAGAGAAGAGGTGAGAGAGAGGGATGAGGAGAGAGAGGGAGGGGAGCGGATGAAAGGAGAGAGAGGGGAGAAGCACTCAGGTAAAAGTACAATTGACTGACTAGACAAGTTGAAAGACTTGCCCAAACAAAATGAACACAGTTAAATACTAATAATAACAATCAGGAGGTAAAATGTAGTAACAATATTACCCAAATATTACACACAACATCTGATTCATATTTAGCACTGATGTGTCACACTATTTTCAAACTAGTAACAATAAACATCTGGGAAAGAAACTCTTGATGATGAGCTGCCTTGTTTTAGCTTTTTGAACATTTTAAATTATTATGTATATTTTTGTATCCTCAACAAAAATGTTCCTTGTTTGTGCTTTGACAAATTTCTATTTTTATTTTTTGTTAGACTCCAGTAAAAATATAAGCTTAGTCCAAAGTAGTTTATAAAGCATATATACTTGAGTATGGCAAAAATGTTAAGTAAAGTAACTGCTGTTGCATTTAAGATCTCCATGTAAGAGAAAGGTCTTAAAGAGAAAATGACGGAGGTTCAGACTCAACATAAGACCAGAAGGATCACAATTATTACCCAAAACGTCACATGCAGAGATAAAATGCCTATTAAAAGCATCACATACTGCTTTAGAATTTTCAATAGCTGACCAAGTTGTGTGTGCAGTTTTCTAGGCAACATTTCTTTCTCTAATTAATCGTACAATTTGAGTTGAACCAGGGATTATTAAAGTTTTTCATACAAACTTCTCTTTTAGGCGCATGCCAGTCTACAATTTCATTAAATGTTCTAATAAAAAAGTTCAAGGACGTATAAGGGTCAGGAAATGCTGATGTTAACCCGATTTCACTGTAATACAGGTCACAGATGGAGGCCTGCTCATTGAAATGTTTATACCATCTTCTAACCTTTACACATGGACGCGTCTTTTTCACTTGTGTATTTCGAATACATCCACTTGAACGATGGTCACTAAAATCAAGTGGAAAAACACAATTTGCTTTATAATTATGGGGTTTGTTTGTTAAGATTACAAGATTAAGATTACAATGAGTGTGCCTTTATTTAAATTTGCAGGGTCAGGTCTAGTCGGAATAGAAATTAATTGAGTGAGATTTAGGCCATTGCATAGGTCTTTCAAAGTTTTGGACTAATATTTATATCGCATATTATCAGGGCCTTGTAATATTCCAGTTTAGAAAGCATCTTGAATAGATCATTTGCATGACTAACAGACACAGACATATTCAAAACATATCAATTATGGCTAGCTTATTATGGATAATAGCTTTATTTGTGTTTGACTGGGATTGATTTGATGCGTGGGAATTAGGTTTGTTAGTAATATTGATGTCAACCAAGTTACATGACCTCCGATCATGTCTTTCATTTCTACGAGATATTCTACGTGAAATATGCACATCACGGTGTTTTAATGCAGAATCTAAGCCGGTGGGTGCCGGTTTTGTCAAAGAGTCACACGAAATGCTGTTTATCCTATGCGCAATGAGTCACTCACTAGGCCTTTTTACAAGTTACTTCAGTATTATGTAACCCATTACAACACACGCCTGCCCAAACCTCTACATTACCCCACAAAATGACAATCCTATGCATGATAAACACGTCTCTCTCCCTCAGTTTACATAAGAGGGGCCCAATAAGCATCTTTCCTGTTTTTCTGTGGACTTTGCAGACTGTGTTGGGAGACAAAACACAAAGAAATTACCATCCATCAGCGACTTAAATCTTGTGGCCTGAGGAGCTATTTGAAACGTGGAGAATGTGGAGCGTTCAGCGAGAATAAGTGCTGCTAAAGATTTTTGGAAGAGGCTGCTGAGTGAGCTCCATAACGTCCAAAGTTCAAAATGCCCACTTATAAATAATAGAGCCTGCCAAAAGGAGGATGCCTCATGATACAGATAGCCTACAGCGTCAGACAGGCCCTGTGTGCTAGAATCTGCGCATTAGATGAGAGGCGTTTTTGATAGCATCCTCCCTTTTATATTCTGTCAAGCTCGCACTGCCTTTTAAACAGAACGCACGTAGCTAAAACTGGGAAATATATATTTTAAAAAACAACAAACCAAACTAATGTATTTCCCCAAAGTCTGAAACTTGCAGACCCATCGATAAAAAGCCGTAAGCTGATTATTGATTGATTGGATTGGGTGTCTGTGTAATCCCTCAGTCATCCAGGTCTGATCCATAGTAAAAGCCAAAGTTAAATCTATCAACCGGACAAAAACGAAGATAGCGAGGTCTAGATCTTAGCCAGAGAAAAGAAATGGTTTGAGAAGGGAGTGAAAAAAGCTATTTTTTCCTTGAACAGGAATGGGGGCCTGAGACATCACCTGTCCCCGATTTATAATTCCATCCTCAGACCCAAAGCAAACAAAGGAAACAAAGAGTGAGCCAGTAGGGCCATTAATGCTGAAACTGTGAACAATAGCCGTTTACAGTTTCAGTGTAGTTTGCTCCTCGCTTCAGATAGATATACAACCATCAATCTGACCAGAACTGAAGAATGAGCAGCTAAACGTCTTTACTCTTACAACATTTTGACCAGTTGACAGATTTAACTTTGGCTTTTACTATGATCGGATTGTATTTGATTCAACCCCTCTTGTCACTAGCAGGGGCCCACTTTGGACACACCCCAAAGTCACATTTAGAGGTGTGCCCAGGGGTGGAGGACCAAATTCTGTGAGCCCGCACTTCATGTTGCCTAATGAAAAGTGCCCATTTCAAACTTTGTGAAGGGCCCCTTCCTGCATGGGCCCTGGTTAAAGAGTACCCTTTACCCTCCTTGGTCCGACGCCCCTGGGTATACTAAAAACCTATGCATCTTTAGGATTACAATACACATGTTTCAGAATGCAATATGTGTGTTCGATTCAAAGTTTTCTTCCCCTGTATGTGGGTAGGTCTGGCCCAGTCTACTGTATTTCAACACTGTCTCTTAAAAAGGTAATAGAAATCGTTATCTTTACAAAACAGAAGTTGCTATCTGTTTGATGTGAACATAAAGATACATCCTTGTCCCCAGACTACTACACAAAGGCCAGACTTAACAGCTGCAACTAACCAAGAGACTATTGATTTCGAAGAGCAGACACCAAGCAGCTACTGATGTCACGAGAACTTATAAAACACAATATAAAACGTGCTTGGGTATAATTCAGGGACTTGGGATAGGAAGTAAGATATTGTCCCGGCTACTTCTAATGTTATTGTCCGATCAATACACTAGAGCTTTAACAGCTTTGCAACAATAATATTTTTGAGAGCTGTGTCGCAGCTAGAAGGTCCTTGGTTAGATCGAACATTATAAAAATGACTCTTTAAGACTTTATGACTCTGGTTAAATAATAGCTAATATGAACAAATAAGCAAGACAACTACATAAAATAAAATCTTGCTTGATTGATGGAAGCACGGGCAGAATATGCAAAATATCAAACAAGAAATTCATTTACTGACAGCCTCCAGTAAAAAATATCTGTTCTTCCAGTACTGATCCTGCAAACTTAGATTTTATTGCAAATTTTAGTCATATTTAACTATATTTTTTTGGTATCTGCACTTTACTTAAGTACATTTTAAAGTGCTAAGATACTTTTTACTTTTATGTCACTACATTTGACAGGAGATATCTGTATTTTCTACTAGATTTTTTTAATTACAGTTTGAAAAGACCGACGGGTTTATTTTTAACACGTTCACAATCTGAGCAAACAAAAATATACAAATAAAAAAAAAAAAAGATCTATTCATTTGTTTCTGTTGAGCAAAATTCAGCATAAATTTTCGCAAAATGATGATTTTTAAACATCTGTCTCAACATCTACGTGAAATACTTTTACTTTTTACTCTTTAAGTACAGTTTTAAATAAGTACTTTAATACTTTTACTTAAATATCTTTTTTTATGTGATACTTTTAGTTTGTTTTTTGCCCTGGTGTCTGTACTTTTACTTAAGTAACACGTTTGAGTACTCCTCACCACTGTGACTCACAAATACATACTTTCTCCATCTTTGAGGCACCGGCGGAGTAAAAGGTTACACAAGGACATCCAAAACCTATAATTGGAAAACACACTAGCTGTAAACACAAGTCTTCAATCCCACTGTAAATAGGACAGGTCCGTCCTCTGTGTCCCTCGCGAACGCAGCAGCAGCAGCAGACCCCCTCGCCCCAAACTCCTCCCCCCACCGAACAGTTAGGATGAACCCCATGTGGAGCGGGACAAGCCTCCAATGCACTTTAACACAAGAAAGGACAACATCTGAATCCAAGACTGTTTAAATGTGAAAGACGGGAAAAAATGCTGCAGTTATATCCAGACCGGAATCGCATGAAGTCGCCTTTACACAATAGATACGCTTATGTTTTGTTAATGGTATCATAGTCATCTTTGTATTGCATTGAATTACACTACTGTATACATTATAGCGTATGTTTGGTGCTGGTATGCTGGATCCTTATAATCACACCAATTCATTTCAAAGTCAAAGTCTAAGGGTCAATCTGACTCAATAATTTTGTACATCATGACCCATAGACTGTATATATAAATGGACATATCTAACCTGCTAGCTGCCACGTTCCAAATAGGAAGTGAGCATGGAAGCGCTTCCGGCTCCATCGACTCCGGTTCACTTTACACTGAAAAACTGTCGCCCCTCTCTGTAATTGCTCCATTGAGCCTCGTCATTTTGGTCTTTAAATGTTCGCATTAACCCACTCTACATGATCCGGGTGTTTTAATTTCGCTCTTTTGTCCATGATTCAGCATGATCATTACTGTTATAACAGACAGATCAAGCGCCTTTTTTCCCCGTGGTTGCTCACGTTAGTGAAATTAACGGGAGCAATCGAAATCCAAATGAGGAACTCCAAGCTCCAAACTCGCCCCTGTAACTGCTAGTCTCGATGAGCTTGGCTGGAGGCGAACACTACGGGTGACGTCCACTTCTTTATACAGTCTAGGTTCTGACCACAAACTCTGATAACTAAGGTGCTGCAAGTATAGCATATGCCAATTGAGAATTTTTTTGACGTTAAGTAGTAGTAGATTGTTTTTAGACTTTACAGATTAAAATTGGTCAATAGCAAATCATAAAAATGTACACTTCTGTCAAATGCCTAAGGAAATATTTAGTTTACATTTTTGATCATCCTCTCTGGTTTATAATTCAATTTTAGTCTGGTCATATGGTGAGTTTTTTCAATTAACGATTAAAGTTACAAAATAAACACATCAAGAATCTTGTATCAAGTTTCTCAAGTGAACCTGTTGACTTCAGTGAGATGTGCTCTTTTTTATAGATCTATAAACTGCTAGTAACTAATTAACTGAACAGTGGGGAACTGCAGATTTCAGCAGGAAAACAACTAGGTCAAAACACTTATCTTGAAAGTGATGAAGTGCTTCTTATAGACTGAAATGACTTTACATGTAATTATACCAATTTAGCTTGTGATATCACGGTAATAAATCAACTATTATTACGAAACAATGTCCTACTTTTACAGAGACATCGTGAAATAACAGCTTTGAAAAACACAGCTATATCGAGTACCTCAAAACTATCAAGTATTTCCTTTTTCAAACAAGGGCAAATCCATCAGAGTTCACCAAGTGTATTAAATGCAATTCAAATGCCTTCTAACCCGACGGAGAAGGAAGAGACAGCTATGATTATATCTTTATGAAATGCGTTGGGATAACCGCATTGAAATTGC
The DNA here is from genome assembly GCA_019594935.1 of Periophthalmus modestus. NCBI lineage: Eukaryota > Metazoa > Chordata > Actinopteri > Gobiiformes > Gobiidae > Periophthalmus > Periophthalmus modestus. The sequence continues at coordinate 18,121,549 of JAIEZT010001373.1, forward strand.
TATCCTATTTCTTTGAATTGTGGCTAATCTTTTGGTTACAATGTCAACCGAGCCTCCTTAATAGAGAGTTTTCAAAAGGGGTTCAGTGATTTAAAGTGAAAGCTGGATTGTCTAGAAAAAAAAATTATATAACGTTTTATTATCAACAACCACACTTGTTATCTCACGCCATAATCTGGGCCTGTAATTAGACATTTGGAAATAATTATACATTTGGTGAAAGCGCACTGTAAACCCGGACAGTAAAGTGAGCTAATAAGTTGTAGGGTGATAGAACTCGAAACCAGTAAAAAAGTTCAATCCACAAGTCGCATGTACACATGTTTTTTTTAAGTTTAGTCTTGTTTTATTTCCATTCAGGTAAATTACTTTGAGGTCAGTTTTAATCAACTATATGCCTTGTTCAACCACGCTGGAGCAAGAGGAGCAGAGAGGAGGTTTTTCCAGGAATGAAGTAACTCATTTAGTCAAATATTCAACAAAACGATTTGCCTGCTCTAAATGTATAACCCCTAAGTGCCATATGTACGTCAGGCTGCAACGTTTTGTCAAAAGAGAGATTGTGTCGGACGAATGTAAGAACAAATGTCGTTAAGTCGCAGTAGATAAAACAACTGTACGCATAGTTTGAGAATGAATCATACACGCTGAGTTTAAGATCTTAACGGAGATAGCTAATGTAACACGGAGCCCCACGGACACCGCAGTGACCTGATGTCCCAGTTTAAATCGCTGTTAGATCAACTTTCCGGATGCAGGAGAAGGGGAGGGGCTTAGGCTTCCATTCATTCTAATGGCTCTGACAAGGAAACAGGCAAACAACACAGGATCATGTGGTTTTTGATAAATGTTTCCAATCACAATACGCCCTGCCCCATCTCCCACATCCGGAAAGTTGATCTAGCAGCGATTTAAATTTGTTTATGCATCACAGGTTAACAAGAGCGCCAAACACGAGCAGAAAAAGAAGAGAGGATGGAAGAGGTAAGACAGACTACGTATTGTTAAAAGTAATAGTGTGGTTTGCACTGTGTATATTTTGCATGTTTTCCAGCACAAACTTTACACTGGATCAAAATGCATCAGCTTCTGCGCAAATGAAAGGATATTAATACAGTATGTCATCATGTTAAATTAACCTGCATCTTGATTAATTCTGGACTGTCTGAAGAGAAATGGCCATTTAATGTCTTTGTGTTTAAAATGACAGTATGCCACCACTTGTAATAATGCTGATGATAACTGTGCTGTTCTTTTGCTCTTCTTTTCTCACAGATTACAGCTGGGGAACAGGTGAATATTGAGGTGTATAGGGTGAAGTCCACGTGAAGAATACTTGGAAATTGTGTAAGCGTGCAGTGACTTTGAATTCAATATTAATATGGGTTTGCGTCGTCTAAAATGCTTTCTGTCACAGGTGAGCAGTGTCAATTTCTTATTAAGTACCGTCCGTCCTGCATTTCTCACATGAACAGGGCACACTGCAAGAAGACTCACAGTTCTACACTTCTAATGTAAGGAAGAAACTGAAATTGAAGATTTGATGAACACAAAAATGTACCTCGGTTCATTTTGGATGTCCAAAGAGTCTGTGCCAGATCTGAGTATCATAATTTAGAGCATTATACACTGTATCATTAGATATTAGAGTCTAATAATAATAGCCTACATTGAAAACATTCTGCTAGATAGATTAAAATATTTAGTTATGTTATTATGAGTTTTTAACATGTAACAAAAAACAAACTTGCAGCGTCTGTCATTATTTGTAACATGATAGATAACATGCTGAAAATATATTAAGTCCTAATGCCAAGACTCTCAAAGAAGCAAATGTCTGTCTGATTCAATTTCAAAATACATAGGAATTTGCCCACTACCAACACTAATGTTATTGAAAGCACCTATTTAAATCCTACACTCTAGAGGAAGGCCAGGGTCATCCAAAGCATCATCTTCTAAGAAATCTAATGGATTTGAGGAATGTTTGTGTAACTGAATTGGCAGTGAGCTTCGTCTGTGGCTGTGGTAAATCAATTTGTGACAGTGTTTGTCTTCTTTAACTTTACAAATATGGTGACTTCAAAACTTGTATCTTAAAGGAACTGTATGTAGCCTGTGCTCTTAATGTTTAAAAAGGTACAACAATCAGAACTGAAACTGGGCCGCCGGTATGTTTATCTGCATGTATAGGACAGAGAACATACACGTTTTGCTCCTTCTCAGTAAATATGCAGGACAGCCTCGTGTTAAAGCTCAGAACCTCCAGAATTCATTTATGACTCATGATTCGCTGCGAGGGTTTCGATAGTGGCGATGATTCAGATCAGAGAGAGTCCTTTTAGGTTTAAACGAACTGAATTTCAATAAATCTGCATTATAATTGTTATCAGTGAAAGCAATATTTGATTTGAACATGTCTACCTTGTATCTAGGAACACATCTACAGTCTACAGTTCCTTTAACCTCTCCTAGGCTTGTATTGGAGCACAGTCTAGAAATATTTACCCTGATCAGGCAACAGATTTGACATTGATTTACCTTTGTAGCCACTGGGAATCATAATCTCAATTTACTGCTAACTATTTCATGCATTTCCTCTTTAATAATTCATGTGTGGTATGACGGATATTTCCATTCGGTCTAACAGCCTAAAGCACAGACTAGCTAGCATATATACATACTGGATATACAACAGTAATGCCTTTGTTAAACGGCTCTAGTTTTCCTAATACACATGAGAAGAATGTATTTGCTAAGATGGATAATGAGAAAAGAGGATATTCAAAACTATGCTTAAAGGCCATGCACGGCAATCAGTAAAGTTGACAGTGCATAAGGCTGCAAGGCATATTTAAAATGTATAGATGTAAACAACATTCAGACAACAAGAAAGTGTGGAATAACTGTTAACATTCAGAAAACAGTCCTAGTTTTTAGTTTACACTTTACTTCCTGGTTTAGTTCTGATTTTTTAAATTTTTAGCCCGGTTTTAGTCCCGGACTGGTTTGAACCTGATCTTGTTTTCTAGCTTTTCCCGCATCTTTAAACATGCAGTACATTTTAAAATTAGGTTACCTTTTATGAAGCCATAAACCAGATGCAACAGGCATCCGCTCCCATTATGACTGTCCTTCACTTTGCCAGAATAGAGGCTGGCTCTATCTCTCTACATAGCATCTATTCATGACTTCGCTATGAAAAATTGATATCCAGTTGTTTTGAAACCTAACCCTTGCATCCATGGTACATTTGTAGAACAAGGATTTGACATATTTCTGAAAACTGAACATACCCACAGACGGCGTCCTGTGATGCTATTGTAAACAAACTACACATTGAAATTGTATGAAGGACAGACACGTCACTGAGAAAACAGAGTAGAGAGATTATGCAACTAAATGTTCCTGGACTGAATAAGAGGAGGCAGGCTTGGGCAGGAAGTAAGATAGATTGTTGATAGAGTTGATAACAGCGGTGCACAGTATATGGCAAGTTTTTTGAAACAATTTTTAACCACTTTGAAATGGTTAATGTAAGGTATATATCAGAACTAAACTATCTTTACTGTGCAGCACCATCCTTACCTCATTATAACTTACAACAGTATTGCAGATGTTTAAAAGTATAAATCTTCTACATACAGGTATCCACTTTCCAGTATTTGTATGTTTCATAGTTTCCATGTCATTCTTTTTACTTACTGGAGTTTTAAGATGTTTTTGATGTTACACATGGTTTAGCCCTGGTCTAGCCCTGGTTTAGTCCTGTTTTAGTCCAGTTTTAGTCCTGGTTTAGCCCTGGTCTAGCTCTGGTCTAGCCCCGGTCTAATCCTGATCTAGTACTGGTCTAGTCCTGGTTTAGTGCTGGTTTAGTGCTGGTTTAGTGCTGGTTTAGTGCTGGTCTAGTCCTGGTCTAGTCCTGGTCTAGTCCTGGTCTAGTCCTGGTCTAGTCCTGGTCTAGTCCTGGTCTAGTCCTGGTTTAGTCCTGGTTTAGTCCTGGTCTAGTCCTGGTCTAGTTCTGGTTAAGAGTGTGCAACAGCAATTCATCATTTAACATTTGTTTTGACATCAGAATTCTTATAGTATTCGTAGATAAGCCTTAACTTTGAACACTAAGCTGAAACCAGATCAAACTTATTCTGAGCTTTAAAAACAATATCCAGACATTACATTGATAATAACAATATTGCACTAACCTATTCACAGTTAACAATAGAACAAAAAGCAGGTGACTTACCAGACTTGCGCTTGGATCCATAGTCCCTGAAGGAGAAGCAACACAAGAGGGACATAGTTAGAGACAGAGGACGCCCAATTCAAGACATGCATTCGCTTTGTATGGACAGAGGGATTCCTCAGTGGCAGCTACAGCCTCTGACAAAGCATGTGGTTGAGTGGAGAGACCAGAGGAGAGATCGAAGGGACGAATTTGGCCAACTGCCCTCAAAATAACATAAATTGGTCACGTGACAAAAGCAGCAGCAGCACCATCCTCTCCCTCCCTCCTCTCTCCTCCCTCCTCCGTCTCTCCTGCCTGGTTTATCGCTTGTTGTTGGTGGAAAAAGCAGGCTCGTCTCACATATGGAGAGGCAGAGAGGAGTTAAGAAGTCCTGCACACCGGATTGTAATGAGATTAAGGCACGAGGCTAAGATAAAGTGCGGGGGGGTGACAAAGAGCCAACATGTTAAGGATTCAGTGCTGTCTGCAGATTTGGAGACATGTGTCTTCACAGGGAGCAATAACATCTCCATGAAAACATACTACTGTACTAATGTAATACTGTATCTTAAGAACGTAAACTTTTCCAGCTAAGGAGATCCTTTAAAATTCATTATGGTTTAAGTTTTCTGACTTAGTAGTAAACAAAATGACTACTGCAATAATGGAGACAAAGGCACAACTTCAAATGGCTATAATAATACTGTTGTTTCAGTTACTACTCTAAAAATCATGAAATGTGCAGGGGAGTATAATCCTCACAGTGGGCTTGTGCCAGTCTTTGAAGTACCAGTATGTAGCTTGAAGCCATAGAAAGACAGACAGCAGATTAATAAAATTACAAAGTGGTTTTGATGGTCCTCTGACTTTAACCAGAAACATACAGCTACAATACATGATCTGATCTCTCACAGAGGTCTAAGTGACAAGTTTATTGTCATCTCATAGCAATACATGGCACTAGATCAATGCACGTTGTCATACATCTATACAACGTCTATACATGAACAATACATGACCAAATATCCCATACTTCTTTGAGGCAAGGCAGTCTGTGTTTCGCTGAGGAATTTATCTCCGCTAAAGGCTGTTTTGTGGCATGTAACCTTATGCGGGAACGTGGTGATGAGTAGGCCTGTCACGAAAAAAACCTGTGTAGTGTAGAATGCAGAATTATCCTCAAAAACATATTCTAAATGTGCGGTATTGTTTTAAAAAAATCATAAATAGCAGAATGCAAGACTTAAGTAATTTGTTTGTATCGAAAATGAGTCATAGAGGTGATTCATTCGAGTTTCTACAGCTCAAATGTCATAGTATTGTAAAAGAAATAAACAGAAATTTCCCAGAAGTACAAAGAAAAAGTCCCCATGATAAATACTGACCCCCAAAATGATTGCTCCATCTGTCATGTATTAAACGATAAGTCGATATAGTAATTATTGTGACAGGCCTAATAGCGAGTGAGGGCATTTGTAGTTTAAACTGTCCATTTTGTATGTACTTTTTGTTTGGTTGTTTCACTCGTTTTTGTTTGGTTGTTCACTGTCCTCCTTGATATAATTCTGTCCTCATATATAGACTTGTATTGACTACGATGGATTGCAAATGGACATATTCGAACATGATTACCAGAATTCACAACCTTTCAAAGGCAATATTTCTATGCTAAATAACTGCTGCCATTGAAATTGTAATTTGATCGCGATATATCTTACAATGTTGTCCATTTACTGTGTTGGAATTGTGCAAGACCCTGCGTAACCTCCAATCTGGCTCTGTCCCTGGTGCAGTGCAGACAGGAGACATCACCGGAGCAGTAACAGTGTTGTTAAAGAATTCAATCCGACTGCACTGCCTTGTCAAATACTCACTGCATATAAAAATAGCTGCAGCACTTTCCACTAAAATCACCTCTAGACAGTGTCAGGAATAAGAGGAAGATGGGAATGATACTATCACCAGATTCATTTCAAGGGGATCACTGTATTATAGCAGATAACAGGATATTAGTGCGAAGGTTATGAGATAAGTTGAAACATAGGGCACATGAGGTTGAAGCACTGAACTTCAACAGTGTAGCCCTTGTATCATGCAAAAGCTCTCCACTGTAATTAACAAGTCTAAGTATTTACAATAACAATTACAATGTATGTTTTGCCATATATGTGGACGATATAACAATAAACATAGAACAATAAGATCCTGTATTTACTGTATACAAAATAAGATTAATGCTAGAAAAAAGGTTGCAGTCATTAAAGCTAGGTTTTTGATACCAGTAAAACAATACCTGGTTTACGGTACCAGTACCTGAAGGCTACTATTTATATACCTGTTCCTAAATGAATTACAAGCTAAAGTGACAAAGGTATACTGCATTACTATTTACCACTAGTTTCACCCTAGAAATAATAACTGAAGCAGAAAGCAATAGAAGAGTTCAGCAAATGAAATTCAAATCTCAGTCCATCTCAGTTTTGCTTATGATTTAAAACTAATGAGTAATAATGTTTCTTCCATGTCATTCTTGTAGCCACTGCTGTGTTAGGTATGTTGCCAATTACTGAACGAATAATAGCAAACCACTGTCATGTATGTGGCTAATGAAGAAAATACTTTAGACCTTGATCAAGCAAAGACCCTAAATGGAGGTACACTTTGGACGTGGTGTATACCAGTGTAGCAGACACATACAGAGCCTAGACCGACCTGGGTCTGTCAGACCATCTCTCTCTTCTGCTACACCCATGGTATACACCCAAGATCAGGACTGTTTCCACTACATAGATGTACTTAAAGAGCAGGGCACAGAAACTTTGGATAACTACCCCTCTACTGTTTTAGTAGAGGTGTAGTTATCTGCTTCTGTGTGGACAATGTAACATGTTAGAGACAGTATATGTGTTTCTAAACAGGCCACTCTGGAGAACAAACTGAGTTTAACAACTGATCCGAGCTAGGAATAGTACCTTTAGTTCTAGAGACCAGGAGGTGTACAGCATAGTCAGGGCTGCTCTGAGGAGAGTTATCAATACTGCCAAACAACAACTCAAGAGGCATGACACCGTCACAAACCCTCTGCAGGGGAGGGCTTTGATGGCCTCCCAGACCTGCACTATAAGAGGAAATGACCACCTTGTTCATCTAACTGTTCCACCTTAGCTGAGGACCAAAACCTCTTTTATCCCCGCTTTGACAGGGAGAACACCAGTCTTGTCCTGCCTTCCCCCCCGCTCTACTGACTCTGCCCCAGTCCTGAGCACATATGAGGTGAGATGTGTCCTCCGCAGCATCATCATCGGGAAAGGACTCGAATCAGAGTGGTGGATTGGGGAAAAAAATATTGTGCAGCAGAGCTGGCGGACATCTTCATCTCCATTTACAACACGTTGCTGTGCACATCATATGTCCCAGACTGTTTCAAGGCAGCCACAATACTCTAATGTCACATATCTGTAGAACTCACCTACCAAATGCCTAGAGAGACATCAAACACATGAAAGCTTCAATACCACCATCACTCGGCGCATACTAGTATGCATACAAGGAGAACAGGTCAACAGAGGACGTTATAGCCGTTATTGTGCTCCACACACAACTGGAGCACCTAGAACATAAGAACACCTAGGCGTGGCTCCTCTTTGTGAACTACAGTTGAACTTTCAACATCTATGGCCATACAAAGTCTCGTCCAAGCTACACCATCATGGACTAAAAACCACACTGTGCAATTGGACTGTGAGCTTTTTAACAAACTGCACACAGAGTGTCAGAGTGGACAAGCACACCTCCTTCACACTTTTTTATCAACACCAGGCCCCCCAAGTGTCTGTGCTGAACCCTTTGCTCTACACTCTGTTCATGACTGCTTTGCAGCTTCCTCCTCCAATGTCATTGTCAAATTCACCGACGACACCAGAGTGCTTGCACTCATCACCACTGATAATGAGATGGACAACAGGAATGAGGTGCAACATCTGTTGTCATGGTGTCACAGCAATAACCTGGTCCTAAACTTCAAGAAGACCAAGGAGATTACTGTGGACTTCTGCAAAAATGGACAAAACAACCACTGACCTCTCCATCGGCACTGAGGTGGTAGAGAAGGTGACCAACTTAAATTCTAGAGGGTGACCGTGAACGAGGACCTATCCTGAGCATTCACTACCTCAGCTGTGGGGAAGGCCCAACAATGCCTCTACCTCCTGAGGAAACTGAGGATTACCAACATCCCCAGACCACTGACGGTGAACTTCTACAACTGTGCCATCAGTAATGTTCTAACATGAATTATTAGTGCGGTTCTCCAGCTGCACTAAGGTCGACCAGCAGGCACACCAGTGGGTGGTGAAAGGAGCGAGAAAAATCAATAGGACAACTCTCCAGGAGATCAGTACCATCTACACACCCTGCTTATCGCCAACTAGTGCCCTCAGGTAGAAGGCACAGGTCCATACATCCCAGAACACCCAGACTGAACACCAGATTGTTGAACAGGACCTCTTCCCTCTTTGTCCCTTCCCATATCCACCAAGACAATAACACTGAACTGGACTATGCATTGTTGCATAGTGACATATCTGACTGTATGTTCCCTCTGATGTCCTTTATGCTGCTGCTAACACATTTACTGTTTATTACATATGGGCTGCACTGAATGTCTTACTCTGCTACATTCAGGGTATTTATGGGGTTAGTGGATGGGCTTTTGTATTGCACTTTACATCAAAACTATGCAGTCTTCGGTGCTTTAAAGATAATTTCTTTGTTTTTTTAGGATTTTTGATTCAATCGTGAATCCTGAAAATAAAAAAAAAAAAAAAAATTGAAAGAGAGTGACAGTGACAGGCGTTGTACCACGCGGTCATGATCTGATGTTTCTGCCTCTTTGAATGCCGTCTTTATTCTGACCTCTGCAACACGAACGCTCGGTGCTAGCATCCAGAATGTGCTTCATTGTCACCAAACTGGGGCAGTGCCACTCACATTACCCCATCCCTCTCAAAGGCATCAAAACAGGCTATTCTTAAATGGCTGGGAATGAGTACTACTGGTGGCTACTGGGTTTTGTCATAATTCAAGTTTGGTACAGCCCAGTACTGGTTTGGTCCTGGTTCGGTCCTGGTTCAGTCCTGGTTCAGTCCTGGTTCAGTCCTGGTTCAGTGAAGATGTAGTCCTGCTTTACTGATTTTGTTTTGATCTGCTGTAGTCCTGATTAAAGGGTTTGTACCCATTTTTGGATGTAATAAGTAGAGTTTGGCTTCAGTACAGATACATTGCAAAATCAGCTCTGCAGCATTGCAAGATCAGCTGTCTGCATTTAATTATCAATTGTTATTATCAGTGAACGAGAAAGTAATGTCAGTGTGCTTCTTGGATCTATAATAAAAAAACTGGATAAGTCACTCTCTCTGTCCTGATGCAAGTTCTGTTAGTGGCCGCTCCGTAGGTACTGCATCTCCTGTGAGCTCCGTCCCAGAAAGAATTCTCTCATAGCAATGGATTTTTTGGGAAATTAAACTGCCCGAGTTTAGCTGACAGGCATGGCATTGACAGCTTTCACAAAGGTCAGATTTTGGAGGTATTCTTCGCTAGTTTCACAACACTGATCGAGCACTGATTGGTCAGAACTGATCATGTGGTGCACATTTCTGTTGTCACATGGTGAGTGGCAGTGGGCAGTTCAGGAAGTAATATGGAAGAAAAAAAATCAAATTTTTGGCCACATGCACCACTAAGCATGGGACATTGAAACCAATAGAACACCATCTTTGTTTCATCTTCCAGATCTTATTATATTTCCATGGTGCGCTGTTAGCATGCTAGTTGTTGTTAGCATTACTGTGATGGCAAAACTCCACTCTGGCCTCCAAAAGTTCTGAAAAATACTTATAACACATTGTGGTGAATAATTAGGATGTGTGTTGGAAAGTGAGGAATAACTTTGGACCGCTGCAAACAGTTTAAAAAAAACTAGGGTTTTTGAACCAGTAAAAAGCAAGTACAGTGCCTTTAAGTCCATGTCCACTGTTCAAGTTGTGCCCCCTTTGAAGCAAAACAATCAGGTTCAGTCATCTAATCCTGGGTTAGACTTAGTTTGGTTAAAACCACTTTTACTGCAGTAATGCCGGTATTCAAGCCAGTTATTTTCAGAGATGGTACTATGTTGTGTGAAAAGTTTTTGATTCCCTGCACCACACCATGGCTACTGCAATGGATTTCTGTCGATAGGGGATGAATTTTAATGAGTGGCATTTTGGACAGTCTGTCAGTGTCTCCGAGTCTTGGGGCCAGTGCCAGAACGTGTGGCTCTTCAGCTGCAGATCTGCCGCAGTGGCATTAAAGAGGCTGCTGTGCTCTGGGAAAAAGCAACGGGAAGTTTTACTATTTCAAGGATTGTAAAGTGCTGCTGTACCATATGTTCCTGCTGCTTAATCTATTAATGGCTAGAAGGCAGTTAAAAAAAAAAAAATCCTTTGTAATTTGGCCAGCCACCCGTTCACTTTCCTTGTAAAGTGGTTTGGAATCTCTCCCTCTCACCTCAGGTTCAATTTAACTTATAACTGTAACTATGATAGTCAGATCTTTACACCCATATATCTCGTTTCTTAGATGCTACATTCTTCACCGATGGACGACATGGTACGGTCCTCTTCTATGGCAACGATCACTGATCAATATAGCAATTAAGCAATTTAAAACTAAATATTATATCTTTGAATGGAGACAGGTCCTCACAAAAAAAACTCCCAATCCGTAAGCAATTGTTTCAGTTTCCTGTTATATGCAACATTTGAGGACTTTTTGATATTCAACAGATTTAGTATTGGTAAATGGTCACATTTTTATATAGCGCGTTTTCATTTTCAAGGCACTCAAAGCGCTTTACATCAATGGACCGCTCACACATTCACGCACACATTCATACACCAGTGTGCACAGACACTGGGGGTAAAGTGGATTAAGTGTCTTGCCCAAGGACACAACAACAGCATTCATCTGTGGGAGCTGGAATCGGATCGCCACCCTGTGGGTTGGTGGATCTGAAGATTCAATCAATGAAGCTTATGTTGAGAGCGGGATATTTAGTTCCAAATTGTTAATCAGTTCAGCAATGGTTCTAATTCATTCTGGTCATCAATTTATCAAGACAAATTTTTAAAATGTAAGCCTAAATGTGTTCTGCATTAGTTAAATCTGCATAAATGCTGGCCACAGAAACTCAAATTGACTAAAACAATTGTTCTTTACATTTAAAAGAACATAACATTAAAACTTGTATTTCAAGCAGGTCAACCCCGCTCATAAAGCAAAAGGTATGGCCCGGCTGGAGTCTATTTTTGGTGTACACTGTTTCTCCAGTGATAGGCCCCTCCCTGTACAGGAAACCTATTAATTTCCTTTAAACGCCTTTTGATTTGTCAGCACAAATACTGCTGTGTGTAAAATGACATTCTGTCTGACCAAATTTAGGACTTAATGGGGCAATGGGGATTTGGGTCAACTGGTCAGGAGGCCAGGAAGTAAATGCTTTTATAGCTCGCTCAGCAACAACGCCATGTGTCCCCTGCCTCTCTCCAGGCTCTGATTGGTTTGATAGCACTAATAAATAGCTGGTCAAGTGGCAACATTGTACAAAGTGCCATGTTGTCACTTCTGCTTTCAGCACAGGCTAGAAATGGGGTTAATTGAACAAGAGAACGATTAATGACCTCCGGAGGGCACCGATACAATGGAGGTAAGTGTGAGACCAGGATATGGCATGTTGTAAGTTATCAAGGAGGTGTGGACAAGGGCCAATAGGAGAGTTGGTGGAAAACAGCAGCATGAAAAGTACTTTGCTTTAGCCAAATCCCAAGGTCCCTGTAAAGCTATTCACGCCGTGCATGGTTTGAAAGGCAAACACAACCTCAATGCTCCATAAACAGGTCCAATCAGGAGACAGGGCCCATGTATAAGCAGTTCCTTCTGTGACTGTTTGCATCAAGTTGGACGAGACAAGGAAGTTGCCATGAGTTTGTATAGAGCCACATTTCAATAACTCGGAAAAATGAAGTCAAAAAGAAAGACACATATGGCTAAAGTTGTCCGTGCAGTGGACCCAGCACGTGTTTTAAGTGTTGTTGTGTGAAGCAGGTCAGCCTGAAGGTTAGCTTGAGTCATGTGCTCATGTTTATTAGCACTCAGTGAGCTTTAGAATATGCCTGCATGGCATTCAGGAATTACCACACTAATAACAAGCCACTTAACATAAAGGAGAAAGATCAGAAAAACATATGGCCCCAGGAAGACCAGTTACCATAAAATTTGCAGCTAAGTGGGATCCTAAAACAATACTATGACTAAGGCTTTTTTCTAATCAGCCTGAGTCACTATTTTACATCGAATGCAAATATGTTAAGAAGTGTTTTTTGTCTTTGAAATACTACTTTAGCTGTCCCAGTAGAAATATTGGCCCACAAAGACAGATTCCAAACCTACTGTGTGACATATTTCTACAACAAGAAGAATTTGAAGAAAATGAATAGGGATAATTTAAATGTTTTGAAAAATACTTTTAACCTAATACTGTCTGCCGCTTAACAATGAATTACATCCTTCCACCAGCCAACAAAGATGTCTACTTTTCTAGGTTCCTTTTTAACTGCAGCTGTCAGGCAGCAACAACTTAAAGAATTAAGGATAAAGCATGCCATAGTTAGCAGCTAATAATTAGTCTCATCTAGGCTCAGATTTACCACTTAACCATTTCATGCCAGGACAAGAGGCTACATAATACTTGCAACTAAATCAATATTGTGATTTGAGTTAGCGCAATTATCAAATCGCAAAGGCTGCAATTACAAAATAAGCTTATTTTCTTTCAGACATGCTCCAAATCTTAGAGACGGGTTGATGAACTCTTCCTCTTCCCTTCCTTCTGAAAATAAGACTACATGGCTATGGAAACCTACTGTCACATTGAAATACTTGAACTGTCATCATTGTGTAATATATCGTCTTGTCCTTGTCCATGTTGTATGTTTTTTTTTTCCACTTGAGAGATGGCTTGGTGAACATAAATGTGTGATCAAAGAAAAGAATAAGGACTATACTATGGCTCAACAATTTTGTGAATATCATAATGGCAATGACACCCTGCTTCACATTGAAGGTGTTAAACATGTGAAAGCACTGGCAAGATATGAGGACAGACTTAAAAAAAAAATTAATCTAAGAGAAGCCTTCTGCATAAATTAAGAGCATGTGAACATCCTGGTCTAAATGAGGACTTTGATCTTTGTCTTGTTTTTAATACATGCATGTATTTTCTCTATTTTCATTAGCATATTTTAGTTTACTCCTATTTTTTCTGCTGTCGTCCTGCCTCCACCGGTAGGAAGAGGAGGTGCCAAAACCTACTTAAATCAGTTGACTGGACACAGCAACATCACATGAACGCTCTGAGGAAGACTACTAGTGAGCAGTCCAAACTGTTAGGTATGAAAACACTAAACCTTGGTCTGTGAAAGTAATTGTCTGTTGAGTGCTGCTGTGAGTGAGCTGCTGGTGTTATCATACAGTCTATGTGCAGTAACTTGGATTAAAACATCTATTATAGTTGGTCCAGCTGTTGACAGTGATGTGCATGCCTGTTCTGACTTGGCGTGTGCACTGGTGTGGTGTTTTTACAGATATATCACAAATCCAATCATATCACATCAGAAAATTAAAATTAGAGTTTTTTCCAAGATTGTGTAGCCCTACTAAGCATGTCTGTTTTTGCGTTGATTTTATAGGTACGTCCTGTAACATCTGTGATGCATTACGGCCCAAAGCCTGAGGAGAGAAGAGCCAAACCAAGCACGGAGCTGAAGGAGCACACACACAGAGTCCATGGCACTACCCGGTGACCCGCATCCCCACGGCTGAAATCAAACTCTTCCCATGGGGTCCCACAACAAGCCCCAGCTGCCAGCTCTTACCATGTGAATAAGTGAACGAGTGAATATGAGAGAGAAAAAGAGACTGAGAGGGAGATGGACAGAAGAACAGAGAGTGAGATTGAGAGAGCAACAGAGAGAGATTGCCAGAGAGAGAGAGAGAAGCAACCTGTACGTCACACAGACTATGGTGAGAGCCTGTTTCTTGTGAATAAGTGGAATCTCAAGGTCTGCGTCACTGAATTCATTGAACTAAGCTTCAGCCTGTGGTGGGTTATATGCATGGGTTGAATGCCATGATTAAGAGAAAGCTATGACACTGAAGAAAAATAATTTGTGCTTATACTGAGGAAATGCTTGTGAGAACTCAGAAATCAGAACGTAAAACTTAACTGTGCAAAGTAAAGTATGAGTAGCTTTTTTGAAGGCGACATGGGGAAACAAGAAAATCCAAAAAAATTGATTTTTTTTTTTTTTTACTCTAATCCAATAAAGGCGAGGAATAAGAATATAAAATCTTAATCTTAAAAAGGACAATATTCCAATGTGATTACAGCTCCAATACCAACAAAATAGCCTACGTCCACAGATTTATGCACATGACAAATGAACATGCAAATCTCACTGTAAGGAAATAGATGCTTTGTCACATAAGAACCCGAAATGAAGGAAGACAAAGTGACATATAAAAATATGAGATTGTTGCATAACAGAGATGGCAATGCGCTTCTATATAGGCCTATTAACTCTTGTTATATGCAACAGAGAGTCTATTGGTGTGAACGCGTGTGTGTGCAAACATGTCAGACTGAATCTGAATGCATGTCTACACACTGTACGAGTGTATGCACCGGGAGAAACGGAGAGGAAAGAAGAGAGGGATAAGGGGAAAGAGAAAAGGACAAACGAATAGGGAGAAAGGAAGGGAAGCCAGAAGAGAGAGAGAGAGAGGAGAGACAGATATGGACAGATGAATAGAGAGAGAGAGACGGATATGGACAGAGAAAGAGAGAGATTGACAGAAGACCAAAGAGAAGGGGAGAAAGAGGGAGAGAGATGGACAGACGAATAGAGTGAGAGAGATGGAGATGGATATAGAAAGTGAGAGTTTTATAGAAGAACAAAGAGAGAGGGGGAGAGAGAGAAGGACAGAGGGGGGATGGACAGAAGAACAGAGGGATGGAGAGAGTGATGGAGAAAGTGATGGAGAAAGAGCTTGACAAAAGAACAAAGATAGCGATGGGCAGATGATAGAGAGAAAAAAAGAGAGAAAGAGATGAGCAGAAGAACAGAAAGAGAGGCGGGGTTAAGAGAGATGGACAGAAGAACAGAAGGAGGGAGAGAGAGTGAGTGAGAGAGAGAGAGAGAGGGAAAAGATGGACAGAAGAACAGACAAGAGATAAGGAAAGAGGAAGAGATGGACAGAAAAACAGAGAGAGAGATTGTCATGTTTTCCTCCCACCGCAGCTCTTTGTCACACTGTATTCTCTGAAAGCGGCTCTGTGAAGCGTGGCTATACCGCCGTGCGCTTCTCATCTGTTCCACTGCACAGGCTCCAGCTCTGATTGTCCAGGAAAAACAGATGTCAGCGTGTGCCGTGGTGTGACCGAGCGATAGAGGGGTTAACACAGTCAGCCAGGTGGTCGCTGACAGAGGAGCGGAACAAGGAAGGGTTAACGCCAAAGATTTTTATGACTAATTATTTACCTCTAATCTGTTTTTGCTGACGCCTTACCGGTTGTTAGGGAGCAATGTTGACAAAAATGATTATCTCAACGTGAATGGCCCGAAAATGAACCACAAAAATGCAGAAATATCACTTTATCACTGACACTTTTTAAAAAATATAGCGCTAGATGTGCAATGTTACAATATTATCCTATTCCCAATAAATGGCCCACTG
Source organism: Periophthalmus modestus (assembly GCA_019594935.1). Classification (NCBI taxonomy): domain Eukaryota; kingdom Metazoa; phylum Chordata; class Actinopteri; order Gobiiformes; family Gobiidae; genus Periophthalmus; species Periophthalmus modestus. The sequence goes on from JAIEZT010001373.1 coordinate 18,137,600, forward strand.
CTAATTGCACTGCTAAATGCAACTGTGTACATTTTATTTGCAAAAGTGGGAAGATTTTTGTTATTTTTGTTGTAATGAGCTGCAGAGGGTTGAATAAGTGAGTTCTATAGCACATTATTGCTTCATTCTGCTATTCATTTGTTGCAGCTCAGGCCTTTTAAAGAGCCAGTCTATTTAAAAATGGTTTACAGTGATTATCTTCTTATTTTAATTGTATCAGCGGAATAAAGTAGTTTCAATATTATCATTTATCAAAATATTCCTCTATAGCGATTTATCGTGCTTCAAAATGTGTTATCGTGACAGGTCTAGCTCTACATGGGATCTAAAGCTACAGCTCATTAATGCTGAAGAGCCTATATATCGCTATTTTCTGATCTACGTATATAATGTTGCTTCTTCATCATAAACATGTTGTGTTTTGTTTCATTCACACATTCAAATATGTTTAACACACTAACCCTGCATATTTTAACACAGTAACCCTGCATATTTAGGCTGCGTTCTTCTCCCAAACAGAAAAAAACTCCATTCTGTTCCACCTTCTGATGTGATGTGATAATACAGGAAGTGTGCCACCTTCACTAGAATTAATTGGATGATTTCAACCTTGTAATTGCCAATCTCTACTGAACAAACGGTAAAAGGTAGCTCTGCAAAAGTTTAGGGACGGGAGTGCTACTAGGATGTGCAGAGTCAGTATAGGGGCCAGTCTCTACTACAAAGTTGAACAAAAAAAGTACATAATAATTAAAAGCCTTTATTACCACATGGCAAATTAAGTTAATAAAGGCTTTTAATCATTTTGTACTGTTTGAGTGCCTCAGTTTTTGTTGAACTTATTTTCAAAAAAGGTGGCTGTTAACTTCATGGCATCACGAGGTGGAGGCTTTTGAGCTTTGGGGATGCAGACGAAATAATACTGTAATGCAAGATTATTTAAACATGTGTGAATGAAACAACTCCAGGTATGTTTTTGAGGAGGCAACAGCATTATAATGTGGCTTAAAGCTCACAAGAGTCTATTTTGTGTGCTATAGGACCTTTAACAGTTCAATGCCATAAGTAATGAGGCTTGAATCAGAGGAAAGGCATCTGAAATAGTATGTTCAGCCTCAGATAGCCAGAAACTAAGTGAGTTTCAAATGGAGGGCTCTAAACCAGGATTAAATTGACTTTAAAAGGCACACACTGCATGGCTATGGCAGGATTAAGCTTCTTTGGAGAAACACAGGCCCTGATTTCACGGCAGATATCATCCAGTCAGGGATTAGTGGATCTACTACTTCTGCATGTTTATTTAAAACATCAAATTAGCAAGAACTGATCAATTATGAAAACAACATCCCTAATATATAGAATTAGTGCACTTAGTTATTTTGCATACCTCACCTATAATGCCTCAATTTGAGCAACATCCCGGGGCAAAGGTAGAATGTGCACTATGTGTCTTGTCTGGTGCGGGTCCGTCAACTGCTTGTCACTATAGAGATCTTGTTGCTTTGCCTGAAATGTTCCACAGTAAGGCATTAGTCTGATCTATTTTCTGGGAGACAAGCAGGTGGCTACACAGTTATAGGTCAGCTCTGTGGAGAGGTAACCCCATTTGCCAGAAGGTCTTGATAGTCAAACAGTGAAATAAAAGTTACATAGAGAAGACCAAAGCCATATTGCGGAACATTCCAGGCCAAACAACACATCCATGGTATAAAATTTTGTATTTACCGGAGTCCAAAGAAAAAAGACCCTCCCATCTTTCTTTGACACGTCTAGTTACAATATAAAACCTATAAATGCGTACGCTATAATTCACATAATTTGTCTTTCAGAATTAAAATTTGAAGTGATTTAATGTGCCCACAGGAGCCCACAATGCACTTCACCGTTTGTGGCGTCTCGAGCTTATAGATAAATAAATAACCTTTGCCAAATCAATAGCTAAATCACACAGAAGTGCAGATAATTTACTGTGACAACCAATAACGTTAAGAACAGAACATATATACGACTATACTGCACTTGAAGTCTTAATTGGCTTAGAGAGTAGACGATGACAGGAGTAGATTTAAACCAGCTATAAGTGGTCTTCCTGATAATGGTCTAATCAATGTGTTTACCACTATTAGCATAATGGCTCCACGTTAATAGCACTCGATAGCCCCTGTTGCACTGTGCTCTCTAGATCAGTAAATAAACACTGTCAGATTAGCAAGCTAACGCATTAGCATAACCCCCATATGCTAACATGCTAGCCCTTTACTCTACAAACTGCTTTATCCTCTAGTGTCTTGGGATCAGGATCAGCCCTCACCCAGCCACCCACAATTCCACCTGAACTGCGACCCCGGGCATCTTGGAGCGGACTGGGGCTGGGCTAAAGGCTAATGTGGGTATTAGCACTCCAGATGGGGGATCAGCCATTCAATTAACCTCCATGAGCTGTTTGACATGTTCAAAGCTTCACAGTGACCCTCTAATATGGGCTGAATTCATAATAAGCAAAGTGTGTCATAGGCTATATCGATTTTATTGAAAGGCCTACATACCAAGCGGATTTGATCATTAAAGCAACACTATGTAACTTTTCTTATATGCTGTTATTTCTTTTGTATTCCTAATTTTCAATATAATATTCACCTTATTTCGGAAGTTGCTGTGGGCACCCCCATTGTCATTGGGGTTGTATTATTTTAACCTACTTTATATCATATTTTAGCAGCAAAACTTTTCCTGAATTGAATTGAATGGGATTTGCGCTTAACTGGAAGTGGTACCTCAAAGAAAGTGGGGTTTGGAGGACTTAGAGTAAAACGGGGTGGGGTAGAAAAAGGTCAATACCATAGACAGGTCAATACCGAGTCAATACCATAGACATAGTGAGTGTGATGTCACCCATAGCGTTCGGCTCCAGTCAAATGAAGCTCGTTGAGGCTAGGGGTTACAGGGGAAAAGTTGGAGCCAAGTTCCATATTAGGAATTCAGATTGCAAGTATCATAGCAACAAAAGAGCCAATCCAGAGCGAGGCTGTTGAAGGTAACGTCCCTTCCCACCCGCATTGCTGGTTTAGCGGGAGGTGGGTGCTTAGCAACGCTGTCAATCGCGACCTTGGGGGAAAAAGGCTCTCTCTTGTCTCTTATTAATGTTCATATCTTAAGTTACAGACGCAATAGCAAAATAAAAATGCGAGTTAATACCAACATTTAAAGACCGAAATGATAAGCCTGACAGCAGCATTTACGGAGAGAGGGGTGACAATTTTCCAATGTAAAGTGAATTGGAGCCAGAGTCAATGGAGCCGGAAGCGCACCCATGCTCACGTCCTATTTGGAACATAGCGGCTAGCACGTAAGCTAAGTTATATCATCATAAGGTTAATTCTGAATTAAATCTGAAGACTATCTGAAAATTTGACATGGACATCCGAGGTGTATTGCGTCTTTTAACTTTGGACTATGATGCTGTAATAAAGTTTTTGGTGATGATAATGAGCAATATTTCAAAAGGGCAACCAATCAGTGTGTCTTAACTTCACATGTTACTGTAACTAAGGTCATTTTTATAGCTATTTACACATGCATTTGTATTATTAATGTACATATTTTTTTATACCGATTACAAAAATGGAAATGGTTGCAGGCCAAGAGTAACATTAGAATCTGATCTAAATGAAAGCCAAACGATAAATAAGACTGATTTCAAACTAAAATTTTAATGAGCGCCAGTGCAATCAACGACAATAATGAGACAGTTTTGCTAATGAGTGACAGGAACTTGAACCATTTCCTCTTCACCATCAACACTGACCTTTTAGAGCAAACACATTAGTTTCCAGTTAATCCCTATTAACCCCAGAACAACAAATCCGGCCTTACCTCATCACTCCGGAGGCACCAACCTGCTTGCCAGGCAATCCCCCTTGGTTGAAAGCCCCCCAGACTGACCAATGGCAACAGTTTGTGCCTTAACCGGAGCAATAATCACATAATCTTACACCATCTCTCCTCCTGGCAGCACAAGCCAAGGTCAGTGCCTATTGTTATTCATGAAGAAGGCTGCGAGAGGGCAAGATGAATGATAACATCAAGCATGTCTAATACCCTCCTTCAGCCTGTGGGGGGCAGCGGACACTGTTTTCATCACGCTTCAAAATGCAGCGTGCGCATATTAATGAGGAGATTTGTCATTGTTATTGTGTGCAAATGCCATTTAGGATGAGAGGCGATGATTGCGTACCACAGCTCCCTACACAAAACAAATTACAACATGGAGTGAGTGATGGTACTTACGCAACAATAAACACACAGGGATAGACTACAACTTGTACAAAACTTTGGTCAATATGCAGAATTTCTTTATCAGTATTGGTCTAGAAAAATTCACATTCTAAGCTGTTCCAGTCTCTCTTTTGGCATACCCTTACCCTCCAGTGCACTAAGGACAAACTGGGAATGACACATTTTCTTGGAACCAGATCACAATCGATGACACTAAGGACATGTATTTTACCTTCAAAATGTAAATAAAGTTATCTGCTTATCTTCTGAATATTCACACTAATACGAGGAGAAAACGTGACTATGTTTGTTAGAGCCATATGAACCATCTCGCACCCTGAGGACTTCAGGGACCGGCCTCCTGCTGGTGCCCAGAGTCAGGACTAAACATGGAGAATCAGTGTTTCAGTTTTATGCAGCTAAAACCTGGAACAATCTTCCTGAAGATGCGAGGCAGGCCTCTACTTTGACAATGTTTAAATCCAGGCCCAGAACGATTCTGTTTAGCTGTGCATATGACTGACAGGTTTTTATTCTACACTTTTCTCTTTTAATGTTAATTTTAAGCTTTTAATGTCTTTCTTATTCTGTAAAACACTTTGAATTACTTTGTGTACAAACTGTGCTATGCAAATAAACTTGCCTTGCCTTTGAGCATAGAGCTGTGGAAGCACCTCTGACAAAAAAGAAACCAACTTAAATCTAATTGGCCTACATTTTCTTTAACACAATCCTTAGAAAATGGTACAGTCAGAAGCAGCAATCATAAAAATTGTGGAATTCCAGTCAGTGCAAAACAGACACAGGAAGTGGCCAGTATGGACAGAAATAACTTGAGTTTGAGAAGGGCATTTATTAAGAAAGAAGAGCCTCAGGGGAGAGATGAGAGAGCCACAGTTTTGGACTATAACAGGGGTGGTGATTGTTTGGGTTGTGTAGAACGCCACCAAGTGGAGAGTGAAGTTATGTTGGGCAAAGGGGGTATTATAGATGCTTTGATGTTTTGCAGTTTGTATTCAAAAGAAATCCTTCTACCATAAATGTCAATCGTGTACCAGTGTCAAATACATGAGGTTATAAAGTCGAAGAAAACAACATGTCAAAAAATAGATGGACAACATAAGTTTTGTTTATTTTTCATGTTTGTCTTCATGTATATAGTGTCTTCATCTTCCAGGCAAGCATTATAATAATTAACACAAAATCACAAAAGTCTGCCGAAATCTTCCAAACAAAACTATATATATTCAAGTACCGTGTGATTCTTGAACCTCAAAACTACTACAGGAACATTTTAACACATTTCTGCTAAAACACTGACTGACTCTTGCCTTTGAGATAATAATATTAATAATATACTGAGAGATTTATCTTTGTCAATACCACCCACCCCTATAGGCTACAGCTTGCCATATTGGAAAGGAGCTCCATTAAAATTCCACTTGGCTACGATATATATTAGACAGGGATATTGACACTGTAAAGACTTTTAACAGGGCAAATGGTGCAACTCCACATTCACTTTGCAATTCTTAGTTTACAAAAAAATTCAACAAAACCATAGAATCATTACATGGGACAGGAGTGGGCCTACATAATTCCTCCTTCTGTAGACATCAAACCCAGTGTTACAGCCCATGTCCACTTGATGTAAATTAAACATGAACGCTTCAAAGGACCAGCACAGTATTGCACAAGCGTGGCATCAGCTTGGATTACCACTACAGCTGCACTGTGCACCAAGAAGTACCCGTATCAAAGTATGTTTCTAGAACGTAGTACTTACAATGAAACAAAGGTCTAAACCATCAGCATTAGTTAATTTGACTTGTTTAAAAAATTTGCACAGGAAACAACTTCTATGCAAAAAAAAAAAAAAAAATAAAATCATAATAATAATAAGCTGCTGCAATTTTACTGATTCAAACTGTAATTTTGATTCAGTTGCAAACACAGCTCTGGAATGAATAGTCTCAGTTTGGTCAAAACAAGGACTAAACTAGGTTTTAACTATAAACCAGGACTAAACCAAGATCTACAGAATGATGCTGATACAGGAACTAAACCAGGACTAACTAGTTGAGTCTTGGTTTATTCCTAAACTTTATTTTTGGTATACTCAACTATTAATTAGGACTAAATCAGGTCTAAACAGGACAAAACCCAGACTTAAAATACATTCAAACAGAACTAGACCCAGACTTAAAATAGGTCTAAACAGAACTAAACCCACACTTAAAATAGGTCTAAACAAGACTAATCCAGGACTTAAAATAGGTCTAAACAGGACAAAACCCGCACTTAAAATAGGTTCAAACAGAACTAAACCCAGATTTAAAATAGGTCTAAACAGAACTAAACCCAAACTTAAAATAGGGGTAAACAGAACTAAACCCATATTTAAAATAGGTCTAAACAAAACTAAACTCGGACTTAAAATAGGTCTAAACAGAACTAAACCAACCTGATTCAAAAATGAGCAAAAAAAATGAAATCAGGACTAAACCACAGTAAAATAAATCAACTATGAACCACAGAGTACCTCATAGCTGCAGTAGTGCCTCTGACAGATAGGGGGCCTTGTCACTCCTACACTAAACTAAAGGCTGGGTTCTTGCTGTAACTGTGAGCTTGTGTTTGATTGATGGCATTGACTGTTGAGCTGCACTGTGAGGCATGTGCCCTGTTCTTTCTAATCACATCAGTGTTTGAAAATTCAATCTTACTTTGCACAGAGAGGACACACAGACACTGTCAAGGGTGGAGTGCATTGATTATACTGGGAATTATGCTAGGCCTAGGCACACTTTATTGTCATTCACATAAATAAGGTTGTGTGAAATTAAATTGTGTTTTCTCGAATGCAAACAGATTCTATAGCCTACACTGGCAAAGTATAGGCTGGACCATTTTATACAGTTGAAGCCAGAAGTTTACATACACGCAAATGCAAAGCTGACTCTTGTGGGCCTTTAGCAATGTTAGAACATTCTTACCTCATCAAAAACATACCCAGAGTTGTGTTTTGTTTCATTCACACATGTTTGAGCAATCCTGCATTACTGGGTAGTCTGCATCCCCAAAGCTCAAAATGCTTTATTCCACCTTGTGATGTCATGAAGTGGTAGTTTTCAAGTTAACAGCTACCTTTGAGCTTTTGTTCAGTAAAGATTGGCAATTCCAGAGCTGAAATGATCCAAATGGTTCTAGTGAAGGTGTATGTAGCTTTAAAAAGCACAGTGGAGCACTTACTTCCTGTATTACCACATGACATCACAAGGTGGAACCGAGTGTTTCTGTTTCCAAATATGCAAGATTTGTGTGTTAAACATCTGTGAATGATGCAAAACTCAGGTATCTTTTTGATGAAACAGATTTTTCATACACTTAGAGGGAGGAAGATATTTAGTAAAAGGTTATATATAAGGTTAAATATAAATAAAATGAAGAAATAAAGCATTTTTCATTCCATCATAAACATCATATGAAGACCACTCGTCCCATATACTTAAGTCATAATTCACTTCCCCTTTGAAATGTGGCTTCTAGAAAATCAATCATCTTTGTGTCATCTTTGTAGCGCTCTAATATATAGCACAACACCCTAAACTAAGGAAACAAAAAAAGATACCGTTCGATTTGCTTATAAAAATAGTGCTGAGGTCACACCCTATACAAAGACTTCACCTTAACGCCAATATGTGACATTATATAACATTAGCAGCTCTTATATTGATGCGGGCAGGTGTTGTGACTTGTCAAATATAGTGGTTTGGGCAGGACAGCATTGGCTCTGAATTTGACCCATTCTCACCTTTTAACCTCAAACAGTAAGTGGTGAGGATAAGGAAGAGCAGCAGAGGCCTAATGTCCTGCCTGGATGACCCCTATCCTCAATGAGCCCCACTCTGTCACTTAGTCTTGAGTGTCCTCTGGCCCTATAGACTTGAACTTTACCTGCAAAGGGATGTCAGTTGTCATGTTAGTCCTGGTCTAGTCCTGATCTAGTCCTGTCCTGGTTAGTCCTGGTTTAGTCCTGGTTTAGTCCAGGGTCCAGGTTAGTCCTGGTCTAGTCCGGTTTAGTCCCCGGTTTAGTCCCCGGTTTAGTCCCGGTTTAGTCCCGGTTTAGTCCCGGTTCAGTCCAGGTTCAGTCCAGGTTCAGTCCAGGTTCAGTCCCGGTTCAGTCCCGGTTTAGTCCCGGTTTAGTCTTGGTTTAGTCTTGGTTTAGTCTTGTTTTAGTCTTGTTTTAGTCTTGGTTTAGTCCTGGTTTAGTCTGGTTTAGTCCTGGTTTAGTCCTGGTTTAGTCCTGGTTTAGTCCTGCTTTAGTCCTGCTTTAGTCCTGCTTTAGTCCCAGTTTAGTCCTGGTTTAGTTTTAGTTTAGTCCTAGTTTAGTCCAAGGGAGTGGATCTCTCTTTCACTGTGGTTCTCCTCAAGGTTTCTCTTTTTTCGTTTAGTTTTTTTTGGTGTTTTTTTTCTTAACCGGGTCTAAGGACAGGGGATTGTCTGGGACAGTTATCCATTTGCTTGTTTTCTAATGAACGTTGGTTAATTTGTCTGTTATTGACCAAAGTCCATTTCACTGTTTGGTTTTCTAACTTTCTTTTGGTGATATCGAGAATCCTGTTTAGCCCTAAGAGGCAACACCTACTGTGATTTTGGGCTTTAGAAAAAATAAATTGAATTGAACAATACTAAAAGCTTGATTTCAATATGAAAGAATAGCCTTGATACTCAATTCCGATTTCCATATCAGATTACTTCCTTGTCACCCTCTGGTTTTATACCAGTTGATAAAACTCAGGATAATTCTAAAACTGTTCAGAAAAGCGGGCTTGGGACTGGCCCAGACTATACTTTGCCAGATTGAGTATGCTAATGATTGTACTTTACAGAAACACAATTTGGAGGAAAAATTGAATAGCAATTGCAACTATATTAGCGATATATGTTGTGCATTATAAACAACTCCAGGAGCATTCAAACTTGAAACACGGCAGAAATATGAACAGATACAGGTGCAAGTAGATATTCTGTTCATATCAAAATAAATGCAGCCTTTGTAATTTGACAATTGTACCGACTCAAATTGCTATCTGGGTTCAACTGATGTATTGCACATAAAGGACTTGGACTGAAAACCATGGCAACAATCAATACACAAAAGATAACAAGCACAAAAGTTATCATCCCAAACAAGACAGATTTGAACACCACCATTTAGAGATGTACAACAGCCCTGAAGTACACCAGCTCCATGTAATAAAGGTGGATCCAAGCCCACACATAGACATACACAGGCCTAAAGATGCCTCCCACTGGGTTAGGAGCACGCTCAGCTGACCACTCCCCACTTTTACGGCGCGCTTTAAGTGTTTAACCCTTTCAACGCAGTGAGCTGCCACTGAGTGCTATTGATCCTTATGGTCATAGAGAATGGAGAGAGCTGCTCCATTAGGAATGAACTGGAGCTGGTCAAGTGCATGAGAGAGAGAGGGAGGAAGGAAGAGAGAAAGAGAAAGGCAGGGAGAGACCAAAGGTAGAAAAGAGGGAGTGGGAGAGAAAGAGGGACAGAGGGAGAGAGAGGAAGAAAGCTGGAGAAAGAGAACAAAAGTTAGGGACGGACAGAGGATGGCTCAGAAGTTTTGCATAATGACACATGTGTAGTATTGACGCCGAGACTGGAGAAAGTCTAATATAGGATGATGTGAGCTTTAGGCCATGTTAGAATGTTGTTACCTCTTCAAAAACATACCCAGAGTTGTATTTTTTTCATTCACAAATGTTTGAGTAACTGCTCATGTAACAATAGTTTTCAAGTTAACAGCTCCTTTTACCTTTTGTTCAGGAGAGGTTGGTTGGAGGGCTGAAATAATCTAAATTATTCTAGTGAATGTGTATGCGGTTTAAAAACACACTGGAGCAGCTGTATTACCACACGACATCACAAGGTGGTGTTCTGTTTGAGAGAAGAACTCAGCCGCAGGATTTGTGTGTTAAACTTGTCACACCTTCAGGTATGTTTTTAATCAGGAAACATTCTACATTATTATAACATAATATAAAGTAGAAAATATCCTAATACTTACCCCTTTAAGGACTAACACTTTTATTCGTTTTTCACAAAGGACAGTCAGCGTTAGTAAAGATTGAGTGATGTATCAGATTATAAAATGTTTTGACCTACACACAAGTTCGCCATTTTCTTATCGGGCACTTTTAGGGGTTACAGGTGGATGAGACCTGGAGCAAATGAGTGTGCAAAAATAATGCATACAGAATTAATATATTTTGTGAGAGTTAGGGTTAGCTTATGACTCTAGTGGTGAAATAATTAAAATATTTTAACAATGGTGAATATCTATGCTAGCTGATATTACATTGTAAAGACATGTTCCAAATTCAGCATGGGAGCCAATGGCAAAGGGGTGTACAAATGTAATAGATAATGGTAATATGTAATTTGTACACAACCAAAATGAACTCTTAGAACTCTTAGAGAAGAAAATATACAGCTACATATCTATTTGTTGGAGATTAACTCAATTAAACTTTAGTTCTGCATTTAATATGTTTTGCGTCTATCACAAAAGCACTAGAGCCACTGCCAACAAAGAGTTAACATGATCTGAACATGATCTCAGCAGACAGCAGGAGATGAGCTAACAGGATACCCACATACTCGCACTTTGATGGATTCAAATTATTCCTCAGTGGTCCATCCGTCTCCAATTTCAAATGACTTTTCTCCTCCTAGTTCAGCACTTAGCTCTCTGCCATATATGCACACACAGGCTTAAACCCCAGTGTCCAGCTTTAAATCAATGACCAATCTCATTCCTAAACACACTCCCTTTAATTCGCTTTCATTTAGCCAAGATGCATTATGGGTAAGGGAATGGAAAGGGCCCATCCAATTTAGCAGTGACATGAGGCCGGACCCCTGGATCATGACGTCTTATAACGATTAACTGAACAATCTTTGCCTTTCTGAAAGTGAGCGGTGAAAGCATAGCCTCCTGGTAATTCTGCGTTTATTAAAATACAGAAAGAGAGAGACAGATAGCGAGAAAGAGAGACAAAGACAGAGAAAGACAGAGAGAGGGCAGTGGGTCCAGAGTTTGAGAAGTTGATCCAAGGCTCTGATTGCCCTGTGAATACATGACACCAGTGTAAGTTCAACCAGGAAGCTTTCATAATATAATATTAAAGGTGCACTATGCAACTATCTGGTGATTAATACGCCACCTGTGTGTATCCATGGAGATTAGGGCTGCAAGATTAATCAAAATGTTTTAGGTACCATCATTTTCCCCAATCATTTTGCCCTTATAAAACATCTCACAGTATGGCCTGATCTACCTCCATGGGGAGCATGAGCATACGCACAGCAGGAATGCATGTTTTTATGGTATTTTTGATTTTATTTATGAAAGCTAATAAAGTTAAATGCCATACTGTGGAACATTCCAAAGCGGGGGTGGGAAAACTTTTTGACACATGGGCCACAATGGGTTATAAAATTTGACAGAGGGGCCAAGCCAGGATATATATGTTACATTAGAGATTTGGCCTGTAACATGTAGCATTGTACAAATTACTTATCAAATGCATCAATTAAATTAATAATTAATTGATTACATTTCAGTTAGAGAAACACAGCAGAAAAACTCACATTCAGTTTTATCAAGTGCCAAAAGATAAACAACTTAAACGGTAAATTGAACAAGGTTTACCCATACCTATTTTAATATAATTTGGTCTCATTCGGGCAGATTAATAAGCCCAAAGGGTCGTATGTGGCCCTGTATCACATCACAAGGTAGAACAGAGCATTTTGAGCTTTGAAGATGCAGACAGGCAGACTTGTAACATAACACCTTTAAACTAAAACACTACAATGCTTACAATAGCCAAACCCAATAATGAGCACTTATTTTTCTTGCAATATGAAGGACAAGAAGTAATAGTTGTACAACCTAAAATGTGAAAGGGGAATCGATACGTTAGCCACTTCGTTGTCATAAAGTAATGGATGTTCACCCTAATATTATGTGGCAAAAAAAAAGTCAGATTTTATTGAAAAGTAAAGCTGTGGTGATTAATTCTCTTGTTTGTGCATTGGCTTCATCGTCACATTAATCATTATTGAGCTCCCCTCTCTCACTCTATTTATGCCTTTATGACTTAGATTATCTGATGTATTGCTGGTCCAAAACGTCTATGCCTGATTTGTGGATGATTAAAACGAGGGCAGTGTGAGGACATGCTTCTATTTATCTGCAGCAAACTGTGACTAAACAAATTTCTTAATGTGCACGACATGTAGTTTTTCTGGTGGAGAGTTTGATGTCTGTTTCCATGGAGATATTATTGCTCTGCCTGGAAAGTTCCACATGGCATGACTATTAGGCCTTTCACCATAATTACTAGACTGAGTTATCGTTCAATAAGTGACAGATGGAACAATTATTTTTGGGGGTCAATGTTTATGACTTTTATGAAATTTTGGGTTATTTATCTGTACTATGAAGGTTGAATTATGAACTTCTATGACTCGTTATAGATATAAACTAGTAAGTGTTGCATTGTGTTACTTTGCTATTTTTTTTTCTTTTTAAACATTTTTTTTTAGATTTAGAACACTTTTTGGGGGATAATTCTGCTTTGTGGTCTGGTTCGAATACTATAGTTTTTCACGTATTTTCGAAAAACAAGCAAGTGACGTCACCAGGCCGAGTTACGGGCCAGATCTGTGAAGAGGCGACCCCACTCAAACCATGTTTTTCTATAATAATTCTGAATCGTTCTCCAGAAAATTTGCATAATGTACCTTTAAATGTCATACTATGGAACAAAGACAAGCACGCGACAGACCAAAACCAGAAAAGTATTAGTATTAATAAGTATTAGAGAAGATATTTGTACCTTCCGTATGACGTTTCTAAAAGTGTAGGAACTTCATGGAGAGCCAAATTATAGCATATAGCTGTAGGAACGTTTTGAGAGGCAGATTACTCATTCAATCATTGTATTTATTTTAATGGAATGTACATTGGACATAGTTAGTTCAGCATTACTACTCGTGAAACATGCAAAAACACAACTCCAGGTATGTTTTAATAAGGAAACAGAACTACAACTTGGTTCAAAGCTTCAGAATGGGACTTTTGTATAATATAAGGCATTTAGAAAGCAGTGCATGATGGGAGAAGGAGGGAGCACTCAGGCGTGATGGAAAGGCAGACGAGAAAAAGCTCGAGCCGTTGATCAAAAGAATGATCGCGTCGGTGTTTGTAACCTTGAGCTGTCTCGCCAATTAAATACACTGGATATTTATGATGCAAAGTGAGATGCCGAGGATTAAAAAGGAAGGAGTGGGCTTTATGAAAGAGGGAGACGGCAATTATGTGTGCTGAGAAATACTGTCAGGCTCAGGCTACTAAATCGTGTGTTCAGAGAGACGGGCTGGTACTGCGAAAATATACAGAGAGGAGAGAAGTAACCCTGAAGTCAGGATTTTGCGTATTTTTTGTTTTTCAATATATAACCAAGCATTAATAAACTGTGGTCATCTCTGAATGAAGTAAAGGTAAGGAAAAAAGGTCATGTGACAGTTTAGGTTTGCGCAATTACCACAGTTGTATCGAATTTATATATATTTGCAATACACAGAAAAGTCAGGAACTAAGTCGTAAGGCTGGTGCACTGCTGGCATGCACGTTGTTAGCATTACTGTGACAGAAAAAGTCTTTGCGAATAATAATTGAATGCATTGGGAAAGTGAGGAATAATACCGAAAAGCTGCAAACCAATTAAAATGAAATGGTTCTGTTTTTTTACATTTCTTAAGATGAAGTAGAAAAGATGAATTTAAACTCTAGAACGGCACATAGACACCAGTAAACTTTACAATAAGTACATAGATATTTCTTTATTATACTCACAGTGCACTGAGCATTGTATAGATTGCACCTGAATACATTGTAATTTCATTCAACACAAACTTAGAAAATGAAATGAGACAAGAAATCAAAACCTAAATAAATGGATATAACTGTTTGAGAAATTTCATTGTCATCAAAGGTATAATACTCCCTACAACAGAAACATAGCCAGACTGGACTGGACTAGACTGAAAAGGATAACACTATCACAATGTCTTAAGGGTTCCTGCGTTAGTACTCCAGCATCATGCCTCTCGGAGTACTACAATTTCTTCTACAGCATATACTATGGTAATCTTGTTTGTGAGAGATAAGAGCGTATATAAAAAAGTATGATTAACTGGAGTGCTATCCACCAATAATATAAAAGCTATTTGAATCAACAAGAACATTTAAAAGTGATTACAAAATATTGAGAGGAGAAACTGATTCTTACAGGAGGTAAAAGCAGCTCCTGAGGGCCGGCAGTCTGCACGAATACAGGAACACATAACAAATGAACACGGAGATACTGGCATTTGAGGCTCGAGCGGCAGATTGTGTTCTCTAATTAAAATCTACCCAAAGGGCCTATCCTGTGCTTTGAGACGAACCGCTCCCCTCCACCCACCCCGTATCCATCAAGCCCCCCCCAACGTAGGTGCCGTAGCCCAGCACCACCCGCATGGAGACCTCAACCAAACCAAGTACAGAGCAGATTCTGAATAAGGAATAGACAAGAGAGAAGTAATGAGCACGTAGCCACTGTACAATTAGGCAAGTCTATTAAGAAGGCCATAATCAGAGGGCCCATTATACAGTATGAATGGAACTAAATATTACAAGGCCATTTGACAGCAGTATAGTCAGGAAGTAGTAGTAGCAGCAGTAGCAGCAGTAGTAGTAGTATTAGCAGTAGAAGTAGTAGTAGTAGCAGCAGTAGTAGTAGTAGCAGCAGTAATAGTAGCAGCAGCAGTAGTAGTAGTAGTAGCAGCAGCAGCAGTAGCAGTAGTAGTAGTAGTAGTAGCAGTAGCAGTAGTGGCAGTAGTAGCAGTAGTAGTAGTAGCAGTAGTAGCAGTAGTAGTAGTAGTAGAAGTAGCAGTAGAAGCAGTAGTAGAAGTAGTAGTAGAAGTAGCAGTAGAAGCAGTAGTAGCAATAGTAGTAGTAGCAGTAGCAGTATTAGCAGTAGAAGTAGCAGTAGCAGTAGTAGTAGTAGCTGTAGCAGTAGTAATAGCGGTCGTAGCAGTAATAGTAGCAGTAGCAGTAGCAGTAGTAGAAGTCGTAGCAGTAGTAGTAGTAGTAGTAGTAGCAGTAGTAGTAGTAGTAGTAGCAGTAGCAGTAGCAGTAGCAGTAGTAGCAGTAGCAGTAGCAGTAGCAGTAGCAGTAGCAGTAGTAGTAGCAGTAGAAGTTGTAGCAGTAGGAGCAGTAGTAGCAATAGTAGTAGTAGTAGCAGTAGTCGCAGTAGTAATAGTAGCAGTAGTAGCAGTAGTAGTAGCAGAAGTAGCAGCAGTAGTAGCAGAAGTAGTAGTAGTAGCAGTAGCAGTAGTAGTAGCAGTAGTAGTAGTAGCAGTAGCAGTAGTAGCAGTAGTAGCAGTAGTAATAGTAGTAATAGTAGCATAGTAGTAGTAGCAGTAGTATTTAGCCAGTCATTGTTTAAAACAAATGAACACATTGTAAATGACAGTTTGAATATATTGTTTTTTATGTTGGTGAAATTACTATTTAAAATAACATTTTCCCAACAATGATTAAGCTAAAAGTCACAGACCCATAGAACGAAGGCTTTCCCCATCGCTATACAGTATTGGACAATATATTGAACATCTACATTTTTCATCTGTAAATTCTTGTACCCTTTCCTGGTAATATGTACAACTCTAGGGGCCTGAGGCAGCACACATTACTCACAAGACTAAAACTCTGACAGACGACAAATCACTATCAAATTCAGAGGACGAAACCATCCAACACGTTAAGACAATTTATGTTTAATTTTGAGCACAATCAGGTGTGATTTCCATCAACATCCCATCTTATATCTAGGTGCTGCAACATTTTAACAGCCAGAACAAGAAGATTTACACATTGTGATTAAGACAGAGGACGGTGCAGCTGTGCCGTCATTAATCTTAACATACAGCAGGAGACGCCATAAATCAGCACTGGATTATGGATGAAATGTAACATAAATGTATTCACTGCAATGAAGCACAACATCTCGGACTAGTACAATTTATCCTACAACAGTTATCAGTAAAGGCTATGTTTGACTACTAGATACATGCTACTTTGTATCTGGGACACAGATAGGTCATGTTGATGAAATTTAAAATCAAACATAAATGCTTTCACTTAGCAAATTTGTGGGCTAATAAGATCTTACCACATGACTTAATAGCCATCAACTATAACCTTTAAAGGTTCTATGTTACACAGAATTGCCTCGTGCCTCTTTAAGCCATGTTATAATGTTGGTGACTCCTCAAAAACATACCTGGAGATGTGTTTTGTTTCATTCACACATGTCTGAGTAATCCTGCATTAGTCTGTCTACATCTCTAAAGCTCGAAATGCTCTGTTCCACTTTGTGATGTCATGTAGTGGTAGTTTTCAAATTAACAGCTACCTTTTACTTTTTGTTTAGTAGAGAATGGCAATTCCAGGGCTGAAATTGTCCATATGATTGCAGTGAAAGTGTATGGGATTTTAAAAAAACTGTAGCGCGCTTCCTGTATTACCACATGATGACATCACAAGGTGGAATAGAGTGTTTTCTGTTTGAGAGAAAAACATAGACTAAATAAGCAGGGTTTGTGTGTTAAAAGTGTGAATGAAACAAAACACAACTCCAGGTATGTTTGTGATGAGGAAACAACATTATAACAGACATCTGAGAATAGCATAATATGGACCTTTTAAACTATAATATGGACTTTTCATTTCAAAACGTTTATGGGAAAAAAAATAATAATAATGGTACTTTTACGTCTGGAACCAGCTGTGCCCTGTGACTGTTGAGCTCCATGGCCTATTTGAACAAAGAGTGAAAGCTTTTATAGAGGCACGTGTATCTGGGCATGATACTTACTCCACGGGGGGGTTGACGTCCTCGGCTTTGGTCTCGAAAAAGCGCAGCACCTCCTCACTCTGAGAAATCTGAGGAGGAAGCCTGACCAGCGCCTGCACACACGGAAACCACAGGGTCAAAGGGCAGTCACCTGACATCAAAGAAATGACCATGAAACAGCTCATAATAGCGTGCAATCAAACACTGAATATGTAAAGAAGAGTTTTTGGGTTATTTATGTGTTTCAGCTTCATGTTTTAAGGTGACATTTTGAGGACTTTTCTTTTAAATTGTTTACTGCTGTGGCATCAGTGCTAAATGTTCATCTCTGAGACTCACAATAAAACATTTTAGTGTTATGTATATTGTTAGAAGAAAAACAAAATCAAATATGCCAGTTTAATTTTAATACAGAGTGGTCCCTCACCATAACGCAGTTCACCTTTCACGGCCTCGCTGTTTCGCAGGGCAATTTTGGATGCTTTTTCACAGCATATGAACGCGCATTGTGTTCTGCATCCTGATTGACAAAGGGACTGCCTTTCCATGTCTCCTGTACAGTACAGACTGATTTCAGCCAAATATACATAAATGTGCGATCGCAGTGTGACTCTGAAGTGCTGTATGTTTTGCAAGTTTTCTCCCCGCCAAAACCCACAATGTCGATGAAATGTCCTGCACTGACAAAGGCACCTACGAAGGTTTGAACTTTGACTGAGTTTAAACAAGAGAGAAATGTGAGAAAATGTTAATGCCTGTCTGAGAAAAGTGTATAAAGTGTGTGGTGAGGGGTTTTACAGCCTTAAAACATATAATAATAGTTAGAAATAAAGCTGACTACTTTGCGGATTTCGCCTATTGTCGGTTATTTTTATAACCCGCACGATAAAGGAGGGTCCACTGTACAAAGTTTTTAACAATCTGGCTCTGCCTCCTTTAAAGCAGTTTGTGAAAAGAAAGTCAAACCAGACAAGAGCAGGTTCTAGAGGTTGCTGCTCTGTGCCGTTTAGGGAAAGTGCTTTTGGACAAGTCTCTTTTGCTTATGGAGCAGGTCAGACGTGGAACACACTGCTGCTTACATACACGAGGTTAAGTAAGTAAATAAGAAATCTTATTCACAATTATTGACAAAATGACACAATAGCACTATAAAAATCGAACACGGTATTTCCCATCACTTCCTTTGTTTAACACATTGCCATTCTTCAAAGAGTATTTTACATATAACAGATTTAGATCACAATCAGGTTTGTCAAGTTGCTGTGTACAGTTTTGTACCATGGTTTTTATATTTATGGAGAATTGTCATGTGGGAGCATGGATGAAATAGGCTTACTGCTAACCATAAAGAGGGTGGGAGAGATCGTGAAATTACTGAAACATGTATGGATGACATCTAAAACCTCTCCAGGCATGTTTTTGATGAGCATTATAACATGATAGAAAGCTAAAAAAAAAAAAAAAAAAAGAATTGACCTTTTTGAAATCAAAGTAAAAGACATAAACAGACAAATAAAAAACTAACATTTACATTAATTTGAGAATACATAGTTGTGGCATTTGTTGAATCAGCGCTAAGTGAAAGAGCAATCAGATGCTCTTGAGAGATCCCGAGTGAGAAAATAATTACTACTAGGTGAAGGAATATAAGCAATAAGCATAGTTGTTGTTATTCTTTATTTTCTATTCATTTGTTGGATTATATACATTTCTCACAATTATCATTACATTGTGGTCTGAATAGTCACAATCAACTAACTAAAAACTGAACTTATTCATATTAAATGTATAAATATCTTCTGTCTTGACCAGAGTCTTTGCCCATTGTTCCCTCTTTGTATTCTCAACCACATAACAGCATCCTATGTCTGGTCATGTATATTTAATGACGCTCGCAGCAAGCATCAAAGGGGGCCACGCATGTGACCAAGGTGAAGATATGTGACTAAACTACACATGTACAGAACAGCGTTTTAAACCAGCACATACTATTCACCGAGTCCCCATAGAAAACTCCAGGCCAGATACGATTGAAAAAAATGGTTTCTAGTGGCGAACCAGCAGCTGTCTGGACATCCTCATTTCCTCAGAATTGGATAATTACACTTCCTGTCTTCTCTCTCTTCTCATTCAGTGATCTGGTTATTAGTACAAGAGGATGCAGGTGCTTAGAGAAGGCCCCAACAACTATGGGTCTTAAGTGGGACATATCCAGGACAAGTAGTAAGGGGTTATTTGGTTTGACGTATTCACCAACATAAGCACGTCTCTGAGAGTGAATTTACAGCAGGTTCATTTACATGTGCCATAAGATCTCTATTTTGTCCTATAACTGTGACTGTTACCAATACAACTATATAACCAGCACCTGTCAAAGCGAGAATTTAGCTTTGATAGTTTTAGTAATGATTAGTATCCGCGTAAATATATGTGTTATTTGGAGTTTCTCAAGAATATTCAGGCAATATTATTTCAATTCAACTAATTATTTAAATGTATAAGATGATGTTGAGGTTTTTAAGGTCTTATATTACACAAAAAGGACTCTTGTGAGCTTTTAGCAATGTTATAATCTTGTTACCTCATCAAAAACGTACCTGGAGTTGTGTTTTGTTTCATTCACACATTTCCAAAGATATAAAATGCTCTGTTCCACCTTGTGATGTCATGCTGTGGTAGTTTTCAAGTCAACAGCTACCTTTTACCTTTAGGTCAGTAGAGATTGGCAGTTTCAGGGCTGAAATTATCCAAATGGAGTTTAAAACACTGTGGAGCACTTCCTGTATTACCACATGACATCACAAGGTGGAGCCGAGTGTTTTCAGTTTGACAGAAGAACTCCACCCAAATATGCAGGGTTTGTGTGTTAAACATGTGTGAACGAAACGCAATACAACACCAGATCGACCACATCTTTATGACTTATATTTTCAAAACTTTGATCATCTCCCCAACTCTATATCTGGGTATCAATTTTTGACAACTTTTGGGTCATCACTCAGTAGTGGATGAGAATAATGTGTCTACTGGTACACCAACATCTGGCTGGACAGTTCTATCTCCCAAGAGCTTTTCCTTTGAGAAACACTTGGTAATTATACTTGTCTCGTTGTTCGCTTCACAAACAGGATGTCGGAAGTAAACACAATCGCGCACTCCAGTTTTCAGCACAAAAACAAGCTCTCTATAACAACTCCAAACACAGAATCGCCTTAGGTTATTTGGGTAATGAGGAGTCACTTTAGCCCGTACATTTCAGATGTGTGGGTAATTGCCTTAAGACTTTTTGAAATCTTTTGGTCCCAATTACAAGGCTGGTACGGTATGTAACCTTTGCTAATGTGGGCCAACTGTGCCTCCGCCTAATTGTGTGTATAGGGAGAAAAATATGAAAAATGGATCCAGTTCGACTATGTACAAGAAGGAAGGAAGGAAACGGGGAGGGCTTGAGGATTTGATTTGGGAATAAATAAAACAAGAGAGGAAACAGGAAATAAGATGGCAACAGATTCCAGCTTTGGTTTTTGGATGAGGGCAGCAATTGGGAGCAAGCGATTTGCGGTGAACAGCTAAGAATGGAGAGCGGTTAAAATTTGGAACTAGGTCAGCCTGCAATCTGCGAAATCTAGCTGACCTGATAACATTGTTTTCACCACAAAACTACAGTTGTGAAAGCGCACAAAATGGCAACTAAAGTTAAAGCTTAAAGTTGGTAAAGTTTAGACATGTGCACGTAGAGGTTCTTCTAGATGTTAAGAATGAATGTCCCTTTAAATGAACAAAACACACAATGCACAACTATACATAAATTGTTTAAAACTTAATCTATATAGTAAAAATGTATAATATTTTTTGTAATAAAAAAGCTTGAGTGAGCGTTTTCTCCAATTAGGTCGGCACCATTCATCGACTTGTAACAAATCATACAAAAGGATGGGAAAAGAGTATGACCTATGACCCCACATAGACCAGGATCATCCCATACAGTCATATATGGAGAGGGTAGAATACATGTATCTTACCCTGCAATAGTCGTCAATGAAGCGCAGCCTCTTCATAGCCACATCTCGAACATGGCTCCTCCGAAACAAGATTTTGCCTGAAAAAAAATAAGAGCGATTTTAACAAGGAGAAATGTATGTAGTTTTATTGCAATGAAAAAACAGCTACACTAGAGAAAGAACATAAAAAACATACTAAATATACTGTTTATCTATATCAGCGGCACAATTTGATGCATGATTTTACATAACATTTTTGATTTGTTCTTTTTTTCAGCTATTCCTCCCAGTTTTCCAACATTCCAACAACTATTTGACGTGATGATTGAAAGTTAATGTAACAGTTAAAGAAGATCTACAGCACTTGTGTTTGCTATATAGTTATAATCGATGACATCTGTGGATCATTATGTTATAATTTGCACATTTTAAATCACAATATTGATCTAAACTGACTTAATAAAAGAAACAAACACATTGATTATCTTGTTAGAAAACTGTGGTGCCCAATGGGAGCGGACGTGGCCATAAATGTCATCACAATAAAGAGCCACACGCTGTCAGCCCTTCATATGGATAGCTGCAGATCACAAAAGAGAGTAGCAGATTTTTTTTTTTTCCACTTGTACAAAAATGACTCTGCAACGTTGCTGAATCCTACGCATATCATCGATTAAGAAAATAAAAGTAAAGAACGAAGTAAGTACACAGCAGTGGGAGTATGCCGTTGGTGGTTAAAACGGATTGATTGGCAATATGGCGTCTTGAAAATAAGTGATTAAAGATTGCTCAAACATGCATGAATCACTCCAAAAACAACTTCGAGAGGATAAATGAGAAGGAGAAACGACTACTATAACATGTTTAAAACGTTTACATTACAGGTCTGCTTCAACATAAACAGCCAGATGCAAAATAATTACCTCTAGGTGTACTTTTAGGTTAAAGTACTTGACCGTTACTGTCAGAAAAAAGGTACAGATTAACCTAATAATCTCAACATCATTTTTATTCGAAACAGCATCAGACCAAGACCCAAACCCTCCAGCAGATGTCAGTAATGCACACCACTCAGAGCACTTAAGCTCTCGGTGCTACACAAGGCCCCAGCTGTTCCCCTATAGATCCTCTGACCTCGGCGGTGACATGGCTTTCTAAATAACAAATAGGATTTCACTGCAAAGGCCCCACACATTGTAGACTGTAGCCCCTCGCTCCCAGCCCCCCACCAGCAGACAACGTGAGCACATGCTAAGCTTTCTATTTCCAGTCTCAAGTGATAAGCCTGTTGTCATAGAGCTTTGATTATTAGGCAAGGCAAGTTTATTTGTATAGCACAATTCATAGACAAAGAAATTTAACAGAATAAGAAAGGTATTAAAATCACAATACAACACATAAATAATCACAAATAATCATCATAAATTTGACGTTAAAAGAGAAGAGTGCAGAATAATCTTCAAGACTGTTCCAGGGTTTAGTTGCATAAAACTGAAACGTTCCACACTTTTACAAAGAAAATGTACAGACGATAAATATTCAGCCAATAAGACAAGAAGATAATACAGTAATTGTCAAGAAAGGCCTAACTGTGATTGAGATTTAAAGGTGCACTATGTAACTTTTCGATGGAGCGTCCTCACCTGCTTGTTTCCATGGAGATGTTATTCCTAAAGTTTACTGTCAGATCTGCGGTGAGGTGTGCCTACTCACTGTATGAATGCATGTTTGACAAGGTGTTTTTTTAAATAATAAAAACACATGTATTGGAATAAACAGAAGACGGACAAGCAAGATATACAAGTCTAATGCTATACTGTGAAACATTTCAGTCAAAGCAATAAACTCTCCACGGCGGATCTCATCAAAACAAAAGGTTACATAGTGCACCTTTACAGCCGACACATGATAGGCTTAAAAGTGCAAATATTGAATCAATATACAGGTCTTTTTGGGACTATTTTTGATGATTTGGACAGACTTGAATAATATCTGTTTTTCAAATGAGCCACTTAACAATTACAAAACAAAGCACTAGACACCCAAAAGTAATAAACAATAAAAAGGACATTGGAAATAAATAAACAAATAATCAAATAAAAATAATGAGTCGTGGTTATCGAAGCACTCTGCAGTAGTAAGATGTTTAGTTGGGCTTAATGAAAAAAACAAAGCTATAATCTTTACAACTGTGTACCATTAACATGTTGTAGTTAAAGGACTACAGCGGCAATACAGTAACTCCACAGAGAAAGACGAGTACAATGCGATACTGTGGAACATTACAGGAAAAGTGATAACATTCTGATGGAGCAGGCAGACAACAACTCTAGGGAAAAAATGGGTACAGCCACTTTAATGTTAATGAGGTCTGTGCAATGAATGTAATGTGCAATATGTGGGATGTGCAATATGTGGGATGTGCAATGAGTGGAATGTGAAATATGTGGGATGTGCAATGAGTGGAATGTGCAATATGTGGGATGTGCAATGAGTGGAATGTGCAATATGTGGGATGTGCAATGAGTGGGATGTGCAATATGTGGGATGTGCAATGAGTGGAATGTGCAATATGTGGGATGTGCAATGAGTGGAATGTGCAATATATGGGATGTGCAATGACCCCTCTGGGACCCTAGCCCTTGAGACAAACGGAAATTACATATTTTGGTCAACTGCAGCAATACAAATCAATTTCTTCATTTTTCTTACAAGTTTGTTATTTTTTTTTTGCTCAAAGTCGAATCTTTAGTCAGGATGTTACCACAAACGGTGGTTAAAATAACCCATCAAATCATGTGAACTGAAGTACTTTTTACTTTTCAGTCAAGTTAAGAAATGTAGTGGAGTAGAAAGTACAGATACCTGCTCTCAAACGTAGTGAAGTAAAAGTAAAAAGTATCCACTGTAAAACTGACTTAAGTAAAGATACCTAAAAACTCTACTTACGTATAGTACTTTACTACTTGTACTTTGTTACCTTCTACTGCTGACAATAGAAATGTGCTATTTTGTGGTAAAAAAAAATTGCATAAAATGTAAAATAAAATGCAGCGTAACAAGATCCACAAGACAAAATAAAAATGTCCAGAAAGCCCTGGTTGGAAGCAATGCAAACAAACCATACCATGTCTCATTATGCTCAGAAATGTGTCTCATTCAAAAACATCCCAAAATGTCACATCGGAATATACAGGACTGTCAAGATTGAAATTCCCAGAGTCAGCAGAAACAGCAGAAACGGTACAGCCAGTCGATCTATACACACACACATACAGTAGCCAGCTCATATTGACGCCCGAGAGTGCCAGACATGAATTATTAATGTGCTCGTCTATTTGGATAAACTGGAGAGGAGCAGAGTGTTACCTGGGAGAAATGGGATAATCCTCTTCTTGGGGTCTTTCTGCCCTCCCTCAATTGGGAACTTGTCCAAGATTTGCATCTGTGGGGGCAAAACAAGAGAGAGGTTAGGATGTACTCCTGATTAGATCATAGATATGTGATTTGATGCAAGCCTGTTTATAATCAAGAGATTAAGTTATTTTGAAAGAGCATGTTTCAAAATAAAGTGCATGTTTTTTGACAGTTTTATGAAAGATTTCCAAAGTTGCCAGTTCCTACGTTATACTTTGTGATTTAAATTGAATAAATTGGATGGACTGAGTCTAGTGGGTGACAGTAGCTCAGCTGGTAGAGTGTCCATTGATCTGAAGGTTCACAGTTCGAATCCTGCGCTCGACATAAATATCATTGGTCCACCTCCCACAGATGAATGCTGTTGTTGTGTCCTTGGGCAAGACACCTAACCCACCTTGTCCCTAGTGTCTGTGTACTCTGGAGTATGAATGCGTGTTTCAATGTGTGAGAGGTTCCTTCATGTAAAGCACTTTGAGTGACTCGAAGGTGTAAAAGCGCTATATAAAAATGTGTCCATTGACCAAGTGGTTTTCAAGACATCAGCAATGTGCAGGATTTAGGAAGGAAATACTTGACGTTACAATTTCCCAATAAAATAATGGAAATGCTTTCACCACTCTCCCTTCACTTATGAGGAAGGAAAAAATATATATATACTGTGTCTAGTAATCCTGATTATTACACCTAATGACTACAAACATTACTTAATCAATTTTGTGTGCCATCTGTCCCCTCTTTTAATTGTACCCGTTTTACAGTGTTCATTAAACCAATCATAAATAATATATCAATATATTTTCCTTAGTCAAAGGTAGGTCAGTAACGCCCTGTGGTTTGTGCAGACTTGTAGTAAAACTCTGTGGCTATTGTAATTGACAGCCTTCCAATATCATTTGACTGAGTAATAAAACAATGGGGTGAGTTTCTGTCTGACACTTTATTCACATGTCTTAGTGAACCCCAGAGCGCCATGTTCCTATCACACGCTTTCCCTCCAAACCAAAGCCTGACTCCGCAGCTCCGGTCCCATGGCGGAGAACGTGATCGCAGAGGGGGTGACACTGAGTCAAACGAGCCCAGATATATTCATACAGCACCGCGGAACAGGGTTAGGGGAGAAATGCTGACACGGGAGCTCAAGGTGGAGGAGGAGAGAGAGGAACGAGAGAGAGAGATATTGAATAAGAGGATGGGCAACACAGAAAACAGGGGAAGACACAGAGACGAAAGTGAGGTCAGAAAGAGCAAATAAGAATGTCAGCTCTGTTTTAGTTTGAGCGAACACATGAGACATAAACAGGGAGGGGCTAATGGGGCGCTAAGGTCTTCTTTGGGGATAGCTGCATTTAGAATTTTGAACACTAGTTGCAAATTGCACATTTTTAGATGAGATTCAGTGTCCTATGAAACTGAGGCCATTCAGTTGTCAAGGGAAGTCTCAAACAAAATAATATTCTGGAAAAAAAAAAAAATACAATGTAAAATTATGAAAAAGTGTAAGATGTAACAGAAGTTGCAGAAAAAAACAGCATCAGAGGTGGAAAAAGTACCGGTACTCATTTGGATTACTTAAGCAGAAGTACGGATACCACAGCAAAAAATACTGAAGTAAAACTATCACATGAAAAAATCTACTACCCATTTAAAAAGGTACTTAGAGTAAAAAGTTTTGTGCAGATTTTGAGATCTAATAAAGCTTCAAATGTAGTGCTTTTAATAAAGATTTGTGCTGAAGTTTGACAGAAACAGAAACAACTGAATCGATCTTATAAGTATACTCTTTAAGTAGAAATTTTGGGCATCTGGACTTTACTTAAGTATAGTACTTTGCTACTTTTACTTTGTGATGTTCAACCATTGCTATTTATATACAAAAAAACATATATCAAGTTCAAAAATATAATGACCAACACAGACAAGCTCACGACATGAGCTCTGGATTATGTCTCGCACAGGAAACATCAAGCAACTTATATCTAATTTGTGAAACAGAAAGACATTGTGTTGAGAATAGGGCTGGAGGCCTTCAGTTGTTTAGTCGACTGATCGGCCGATGGTGCCATAGCCAACCAAAATTTGCATTAGTCAACTTATCATTGTATTTAGATTATACAGATTTATATTTGAGAACAAGAAAAAGGAAATGTGAGCAAGTTGGTTGAAGATTTGGTATTTTTAGTAGATTGGAAAGGTTAATCATCATCAACTTTTCTGCATCAGTAATTTTTGTAGAGTCTTTTGAGTGCAGTTTTGGTCAGATACATAGAGGCACAGCCTAATCATTCTGAGAGCGTTTGGCCACGCCCCCATTTTAGTCAACTAATCAATCGGCAGGACATGTTTTAAATCGACCAAGATAAAAGTAAAGATAAAAAGTATCCGCTCCAATCCTATCCAATCTACTTACATATAGTACTTTTACTTGTTACATTCTGGGACTGATTGTAGTTGAGAAGACATCTTGGGTCCATATGTAATGACTATAAACCAAAAAGGCTATAAGAATCGTAAATGTCATCAGCCACAGCCAGACGCAGAGGTCACACTTCCAGGTCGAACTGTGTCCCTCAGGTCCCTGCAGTCTGAGTAACATGTGGAAGAGGACTGTGCTTCTAATTAACAGCAGCCATATCATCAACAAAAGTCAATATTTTTTTATGGTTCCTTGGGCTTTAAATTATTATGACCGATTTCAGTAAAAAAAAAAAAAAAAAAAAAAACAAACACTGAAGGAAACATCCCAGCCAATTATCTTTTCTCTCACATGACAGGGCGATGTGATGGTGTGATTGACAGCTTGTTGCTAAGATACTCTATGCTAATTAGCCTTGAACATGCATTTCAAAGATGTATTAACAAGATGTCCTGGTGTGTGATGATAATTATTTCATACTTTGTAGCCATGCATGCTTCGGTGTGCGAGATTGTCGATTTAGGAATACATGTTTATTTTCAACAAACAAATACTTTTTTTTTGTTTTACAAGTAGAGATGTTGCTAATATCACGAGCTCACAGTGAAATTTTTACATGTGCTTAAATGAAGATATATTTAACGATAAGACAGGGAACAGTGACTTGAATGTGCCTCTGACAGAATGTTAAAGACTAAACAAATGAGATGAAAACATCAGAGGAAATAGAGGTGTTAGCTCAATGCTAACATTAATGCTAATGTGGAAGCATGACAAATATTAAAATAACATCACAAACTGAAATAATGTACATATATTGAAAAATCGGGTAGCCTTTACATTAATCAATTTTAATGGGTTGTTTATTTTATATTGTATTTAATAAAATTCAACATTTGCTTTAAGACACAGTGAGCTAGCTAGCTACCCAACCTCTTGTACTGAATATATTTTAAAAATCTTATGTTTTTATTACACATTTTATTACAAATCTGAATATTTGATACAATTTGTTTGTTGCTATGGTACAGTTGTATCATCATTCAGTTTGATGTTTGTAATTAAACGTGTACTATGCAACTTTTCTTGATGATGATGATAATGAAGGAGGATGACGATGATGAGGATGGAAGAGGATGACGATGGAAGATGACGATGGATGATGAAGGAGGAGGATGGAGGATGATGATGATGATGGAGGAGGAGGATGATGATGACGGAGGATTATGCTGATGACGGAGGATTATGCTGATGACGATGATGAGGATGGAAGAGGATGACGATGATGAGGATGGAAGAGGATGACGATGATGAGGATGGAAGAAGATGACGATGAGGATGGAAGAGGATAACGATGATGAGGATGGAAGAAGATGCCGATGGAGGAGGAGGATGGAGGATGATGATGATGGAGGATGATGATGATGATGATGGAGGATGATGATGATGATGATGATGATGATGGAGGATGATGATGATGATGATGGAGGATGAGGATGATGATGACAGAGGATTATGCTGATAACGGAGGATTATGCTGATAACGGAGGATTATGCTGATGACGATGATGACGATGACGACGATGATGATGGAGGATGAGGATTATGCTGATGACGGAGGATTATGCTGATGATGATGATTATGGTGATGATGATTATGATGGAGGATGAGGATTATGATGGAGGATGATGGAGGATTATGATGATGATTGTGATAATGATGATGGAGGATGAGGATTATGCTGATGACGGAGGATTATGCTGCTGATGATGATTATGATGATTATGCTGATGATGATTATGATGATGATGGAGGATGAGGACTATGATGGAGGATGATGATGATGATGGAGGATTATGAAGATGATTATGATAATGATGATGGAGGATAAGGATTATGCAGATGATGGAGGATTATGCTGATGATTATGATGATGATGGAGGATGAGGATTATGCAGATGATGGAGGATTATGATGATGATGGAGGATTATGCTGATGATGGAGGATGATGATGGAGGATGAGGATGATGACGATGGAGGATGATGATGGAGGATGAGGATGATGATGATGGAGGATGATGATGATGACGATGATGATGATGACGATGATGATGATGATTGTGGCTTGTCAGATCAAAAATTGTTACTATACAAAGTCGTATGCAACGTCAAGCCCTTCAAGTTTCTAATACTGTATAAGCCTGCAGTCCTCTAATCTGGAGGGAAGCAAATCCTTAGAAGTTACAAATGAGTTCTTAAACAGAGTTATGGCACGCTGTCACCAAATGTGCTGTGTTATTATAGACTTGGCTGCTGACAGCACTAAACTCACAGGTGCTGGGCTGTCTCTGTCTTCACTGCCACTGCACACACACTGTAAAAATGCTGCTGAATCCACACTCCACAGAAAAACACATAGAAAGAGATGGATGGGTGACCGACCTGCTCCAAACAAGAACAGATGCTGAGCCGGCACAATGCGTTTAAGTCTGACACAACACTTTTTTTTTTTTTAACATTGCTAATTTCTTAAAAGAGCGAGGATATGCTAAACTGATTGGACCTTTGTGGACAATGTTTTAATAAACCATTAGGGCAAAATGCCAGAAAATACAAACTGTTTCAAATGAATTACTTCTCTTTTTCACAGTAAAATCAGGCACAGCGCTTTTAACTGCCCATGTTTATTTCATGTCCTATAAGTAATGTTTTTTGTTTTGCTGCATCTGCCTTTTGTCTGCAGGACCATTCAGTGTCCATTTCCACCAATCCTTCAACAAACTCTTTATTTTCTAAGAACCTTTCAGCAAACCAAACCTAAAAATAAGCCAGCAGCACTGTCCTGTTTAATAATATGAAGAATAATATTCATGTAGCATTCTTGTATGCTGAGTCATGAGTAGTGCTTTTCCCCCTCACTAAACTTCTGATAAGCAGCAGTAAAAGTAAAGTAAAAGTACAGATACAGAGGTAAAAAGTTACTCGAGTAAAAGTGAAAAATCTACTGAAGTAAAAGTATTAAAGCAACTGTTTAAAAATGTCCTTAAGAATAAAAAGTAAAAGTATTTCACACAAGTGTTGTTAAAGTGTTAAATGCAGTGATATTGATTCAAAAATGATTCATATTTTGGCCAGCAGTAACAATGCAATTCTTATTTTTTCGTATTTTGTGTATTTTTTGTTGTTTGCTCAAAGCCGAAGCTTGAACTCGCAAACTTTAGTCGGGATGTTACCACGAACACAGTAAAAATAACAACTCAAATCATCTGAAAAGTACTTTTTACTTTTCAGTCCAGTAGAAAGTACAGATACCTTCTCTCAAATGTAGTGAATTAAAAGTAAAAAATATTCACTGTAAAATGTACTTAAACAAAATACAGATACCTAAAAATTCTACTCAAATACAGTACTTTCCTACTTGTACTTCATTATTTTCCACCACTGCCAATAAGAGCATCAAACTTTAACTTATCGTGATTTTCAGACTTGCTCTTAGTACCATGTAAATCACTGAATCGAGTACTTTTCTCACACCAAGCCTTTATGAGACCATCAGAGGTGCATTTATGTCTTTGACAAATAGGGACTTCCCAAGAGATTGTTCACGTTAAGGTATACTTTACTGTCCCCATAATGAAATGTGTCCTCTGCATTTGACACATCCTTCAATGCCGCTGGGAGAACATGCCAGGAGCAGTGGGCAATGGGGACCCATCCCCAGATCTGGAGCTAGGTTTGATCGGGACAACCTTTGCTGGAGAATTGTACCTATATTTTGGGTTGATGGGGGAAACCAGAGTGCCTGGAGGAAGCCCACCCAGACACAGTAGAAACATGTAAACTCTGCAGAGAAAGGCCCAGGTGATCCAGGAGTCAAACCCCCAACCTTTTTGCTGTGAAGCGTGTGTGAAGTGTGAACGCTAAAATCTTAAAAATTCATAAGGTATAATTTCTTAAAGCTGGTCACATAAGAGATAGTAAAAAATATCTTTACTTTACCATTCTGACCATCAATTATGCATCTCCATCCATCAATAAAAAAACAACCTTTTATAATAAATGGCATTGTCCTGCATCCGTAATCTCAATATCTTTGTTCTAGCCTCTAAATTATACAGTATATGACTTGTAGTAGGTCTTACGTCATGCTGCTGGTTAAGTAATATGCTCTCAAGATGGCAGATAAAAGCACCTCGGCCTCACTATGTTTTTTATATACCTGACTCTGACATGTACTGGGCCAAAGCAGAGCCGTATCGTCCAATCACGCCGCTTCACAACTCTTCTTCACACTCGCTCTGTGCCGTTACCAAGGAGACAGTGAAGTGGAATCTGGGAAGTCGAGCGATGGTTGGCATGGGTATTTTTTGTATTATTTGTTTTTTTTTTGTAGTTTTTTTTTTTTTTTCTCTCGACAACATGCCAGGAAAGAGAGCAGTAGACCGCTATCTGCTCTTGTGTTTGTGCAAAGCAACTGTTCATTTTATGTTTTCTAAGCAGTTGTATAGTGTCTTAAGTGATGAATCAATGCTTTATTTCAATGGAAAACAAAGTGGTGTTATACATATCACATTAAACAGAATGAAATTATCTAAAGTGAGGAATAACACAGCTTTTGTTGTGTAGTATATTGCTGCAGAAAATATAAATGACCACAAGAACAATGACACTGAAGCAGGATAACCCTTTTAAAACCTTTGATATGAATGATAATTTTTAAAAACAACATGAGCCTCATAAAAATAAAACTATTAAATAAGTAAACAACACTATAAAACATATAATTTCTTAGTTAGAGTCAGTAATGAGCCACAGAAGTTAATTACTCGATGCAACGATATTACCTTTTGCAAAACAAGTATACCACGTCATTTTGAGTACTTGCTGATACAGAGTACTGATACTGATACCAGATATTATTTCTACAGTGGTTACAGTGGTGCAGTGGTAAATCCAATCCATTATTTCATTGATCCATCATCCAATAGGCCTATTATCATTGTCCAATACATTATTTCATTAGGCTATATTAGGCTATAGCCCACTTTGTCACTGTTTTAAATGTATACTAAAATCACTGTCGTTAGGTATAATTCCAATATTATTTAGAGAAGTACTACCTTTAAAATTTACTACTTCTAGGCTTCTAGACTAGACTGTGCTCTGTGCTAACTGCTAAGGAGCCACGTTTATCCTAACAGATGCCTTATGCCTTTTTGTTTGGCTTAGGCTACATTTAGTCACAATGCATGCACAAGCAAAGAATCGCCAACCACGTTAGCCTCGTACTATGTAAACACAAGCACTGCGCCTTTGTGAACTATAAAAACCTTTAATAGTCCTCAATATTCCCATAGTTCAGCAGCACATTCAGGAAAAGTACTGGTACCTAAACCTACATTAAATATAGTTTTAAATCAGGACTAAACAAGGCCAAATCCAATGTAAAACAGGTCTAAATAGTATCAGCACTGTCAAAAATTGTGATACCCACTAACAAACACTAAAACTAGTATCAAAAGCAGATACAGCAAATAGATCTAATAGTTACAAACTCAAAATAAAGTTAAAAAGTTTTGATTTAAATAGAGACTACAAACAACCCTCCACCAGTGCTACGTGCCCCACAGTTTGAGAAACAGTTGTGTTGAGCAGCAGTTGTGCCTGAGGCTCTGTCAGCTGATCCAATGTCAGTCCACCTGTTCTCACCATAAGAGCTCTGTATTTACCAGTATCACAGGGGGATATGAGGCTGCTGTCTCCCTCTGCTGCAAATCTGTCTATTACTTCTACAACAAGTTAGTATTTTAGCAGTCGATCAGTCAGTGATACTTTTTTGGATAAGTCACCTCAAACAATTGTTTCTATTGTACATTAAGGCTGATTCTCCATGTTTAGTCCTGACTCTGGGCACCAGCAGGAGGCCTGTGCCTGAAGTCCTCAGAGTGTGAGACGGTTCAAACGGCCCGAACATGTCGGAAATGTACTTTGGACCTAGGCCATGGAGAGACTTATACACAAGCAGAGCTGCTTTAAAGTCTATTCTCTGAGCCACAGGACTTATGTGCTTGTACTTCCTGGTTCTAGTCAGGACCCGAGCAGCAGGGGTCTGGATGTACTGCAGCTGTCTTAAACTTCGTTTGGAGAGACCAGTGAGCAGGCCGTTACAGTAGTCTAACCTACTGGAGACAAACGCATGGATAAGTCTCTCCAATTTTTCTAGATGCTAAAAAGCTGTAGATGTTGTTGACTTGATGTGGCTGTTAAAGTTCAAGTCTGAGTCCATTATTACCCCTAGATTTCTAACCCGATTTGAAGATTTCAGAAAGAGCTGTTCTGCATCCACACACTGACCTGTTGGAGAAGACATCGATGTAGAGAATATTTACAAATAAAGTCTACTATTAATTAAAAAGTACACATCATTATTATTTTTTTTTACATTTTGATTGAGCACTGCCACAGTCTTTGCTATAAAACGTCTTTTGGCATGTGGTTAAGAGTTTGCATTGTCCAGATAATGATTAATGATTTTTTAAATAGTCAACAGATTATTTTAATACTGCAGGACCTATCCAGTATATTAATATATATATTTTCAAGGAGACAAGCAGGAGGTGAAAAAGAAAACTAAGGTACATATCAGTGTAAAGGTGTTTTTATATAGCACTTTTTCACCTTCAAGACACTCAAAGCACTTTACATAAAGGAACAACTCACCCATTCACACACACATTCAGACACCAGTGTACGCAGCGGTGAGTGGGGTTAAGTGTATTGCCCAAGGACACAACATCTTTGGTGCTAACATTTTCACTGTAGCGACATGACCTTAATCCGAAATGCTGGTTCAGACTTCATTCCTGAGTCCAGTAGTTTTTAAGGAAGTTGAGGAAAGAGCCAAATCTGTGGATCCCCCTGAGGATAAAAAACTCCAGTGATTGAAGATGACAGCGGCATAGCAGTGCCAGCTGCCTCTGTCCTTTCAGATTCACACACATATGCTCCAAGTCTGTGAGTTTTCAGTCATGTCTCACATCCCATCTACTTAGTTTCTTACTGGTTATGTATTATGCATTTAACTGGCTTTGTGGGCCTACTTTAGCTGATTTTACTGTCTTAAAAATGTGAAAAACAGAAAAAATCTGTTTATTTT
The DNA here is from genome assembly GCA_019594935.1 of Periophthalmus modestus. NCBI lineage: Eukaryota > Metazoa > Chordata > Actinopteri > Gobiiformes > Gobiidae > Periophthalmus > Periophthalmus modestus. The sequence continues at coordinate 18,171,857 of JAIEZT010001373.1, forward strand.
AAGCAGTTTGCAGTGGTCCAAAGTTATTCCTCACTAATCTCATGCATTTTGCGCATCCTTTACATACATCCATTACTCAGTGTGTTTATAAGTGGCAAGGCAAGGCAAGTTTATTTGTACAGCACAATTCATACTCAAGGTTATTCAAAGTGCTTTCCAGAATAAGAAATACATTAAAATCACAATACAACAAATTGAAACAAATAATCACAAATTACCATCATAAGATTAACATTAAAAGAGAAAAGTGCAGAATAAAAACCTTTCAGTCATACACACAGCTAAAAAGAACTGTGCATTCAAAAAAGAAGTGCATTCACAACTTTCAGGAGCCAGAGCCGAGTTACACGGTCACTATTATGCTACAACTAGTATGTTAGCAGCACACTTCCTGTTTCATGGATAATGCAACACTTCATAATTATACAGCGCACAGTTAATTTATTTTGACCTCAAGAGCTGCTCATGCAATATAAATGTACTGGGGGCAGGCAAATTTTACACAAATACATGAAAAAAATGGGTACAGCCTGTTCAAAATAATGTGATTTCATTTCAGAGGGAATGAAATCTCATTGATCTCACTATGAACATACCGTTTTATCTCCTTGATGTTTAATGTATGTTACTGCAGTCTTAAGTTACTTACTGTTCCCTCTTCTAAACAGTGTGCAATAGAAGCATATAGATTCTGGTAATGATTGTTCAACTCAATGTGCAGAGGCGCTCCTTTAACAAGAGTGGTTTTGCCTCAGTGCAGCACTAACACAATTGTCACATTGAGCACAACACTGGGATAAACAAATGTGAGTGTTGAATAAACTACAATTATTCAGTGTTGCCAGATTCATTCACTATAACTATGGATCTGATGTGTTTTTTGTTTTTTTGGAAGCCCATTGCCAATACCAGTGTTTCTAAATCTAGAGCAGCCCATTGCCAATAAGCTCTGCCAATATATACAGTATTTTTTAACATTTTTATTATATTAAAGTGATTTTTCTACAAGTACTAATAAAACGCCCACACATTCTACGCAGTAATATCTTCTTAAGGTGTGAAGTTAATGCTGCACCAAATTGTTCAAACAAAGCACAATCCATCCATTACTCAAGTAGTTTGTCTCAAACTAAATATTGGGCTATGTCAGAACTTTAAAGCAGACCTATTATGTAAAATGGACTTTTCAGAGCTTTTCACCATGTTATAGTTGTTCCCCCTTTTCATGTCCCATCTCAAAGTTGTATTTACAGTTATTCATGCATGTTAGAGTAAAACTTTATACTCCTTTTAGATCAATATTGTGATTTAAAATGTCCAAAATATAACATATAGATTATGACTATACAGACTATCTTGACAAATGCCTACAGCGCATAAAAGCCAGAGAGATGGAAAGGTGTCCTGTTACAGAGAGAAACAATGATGGGAAGTGATTTGTACAGATAAGAGGTTTTCAAGCAGTGGTGCATGTGCTATAATCCTAGTGGTAAGCTTTAAATTTGATTTGGTTTAATTTAAATAGTTGTTTTGCTGTTATTTCTATCAGTTTATTGGTTCTATTGGTGTAGCTTTGGCTCGGTATTATTTTGGTCTTGTTATAGGAAAGCCAAAATAGCCCGGGTTAAGTGGATCCTAGCTTGTGTGATGTTTGAGATCTTGTTGAGTTGGTTTAGTCTCTGTTTAGTCCTTGTATAGTCCTCGTGAAGTGTTGGTTTAGTGTGTGTTCAGTCCTGGTTCAGTCCTGGTTCAGTCCTGGTTCAGTCCCTGTATAGTCCCTGTATAGTCCTTGTATAGTCCTTGTATAGTCCTTGTACAGTCCCTGTATAGTCCCTGTATAGCCCTTGTATAGCCCTTGTATAGCCCTTGTATAGCCCTTGTATAGTCCCTGTATAGTCCTTGTATAGCCCCAGTATAGTCCTTGTATAGTCCTTGTGTAGTCCCTGTATAGTCCCTGTATAGTCCTTGTATAGTCCTTGTATAGTCCCTGTATAGTCCCTGTATAGTCCCTGTATAGTCCCTGTATAGTCCCTGTATAGTCCTTGTATAGTCCCTGTATAGTCCTTGTATAGTCCCTGTATAGTCCCTGTATAGTCCCTTTATAGTCCCTGTATAGTCCTTGTATAGTCCTTGTATAGTCCCTGTATAGTCCCTGTATAGTCCTTGTATAGTCCTTGTATAGTCCCTGTATAGTCCCTGTATAGTCCCTGTATAGTCCCTGTATAGTCCCTTTATAGTCCCTGTATAGTCCTTGTATAGCCCTTGCTTGGTCCTCTGCATTTAGTCTGTTTAGGTTTAACATACCTCCTTCTTCATCATGCAGTGGCTACGTTCACACGCACACCAAAATCTGATTATAATTGTGTTTGTGGACCCTTACAATGATTTAAATGACCACAAAATCAGATGTAAATAATCAGGGAGACCATGATCTGAAATAAATGGGGTGATTTTCCTGGTTACATGTCATTTTGTCTGTTTAGAAAGTTCTTTGAAAATCAAATACTCACTTGAAAGCATGAAAAGTGTGAGAATCACTGCCCGATCTAGCGGCACATGCCAGTTTAAATTTAGAGCACAAATGTGAGAGATTGTGGTTGGAAAGAAACGCCCACACTTCTCTCCATATCCCATCATAGACATCTGCCCTACTGAAACTGAATACTACCCCAGCTGCTAATGCAAGCTCAGACAGGCCTCACCATCTTTATAATCTGAGGAAAGTTCAGATTAGCCTGAGGTGCCTCGGGGTGAGTCAAAACAACAACATGAGCAGATAGTGAGGATAATGATTAATTCTGTGGCTTGGAGGTAAACATATGGAAGGCATTGACCCAACACACATAGAGCAACTTAAATTGGTTAATAGCACACTGACTGTAAAATATTAGAACTCATTTAGATAGTTTAAAGGAATATAGTGGTAGTGAAGTGAAGAGTGAAGTACTGAGTTCACTGAGTATAAAGTTGAATATAAAATTACATATCGAATGCCACTTAATACTACTGTAATTAACGCTACCACTACTGTAAGACTATATGCTATAAATTCACTGCTACTACTTACTTACCATTACAAAAATTACATTTCTACCAACTACTATGCAGCCAACACAATTGTTATTACTTCAAGTACTACTACTATTGAATCCAAGTTACTGATACAACTACTATGTTTGATCCTTGTTCTTAATTTTACTGCAATTTCCCCATCATTCCATCTTCTTCCGCTTATCCGAGGCCGGGTCGTGGGGCAGCAGTCTGAGCAGGGACTCCCAGACTTCCCACACCCCAGACACATCCTCCAGTGGGACCCCAAGGCGTTCCCAGGCCAGCCGAGAGACATAGTCCCGCCAGCGTGTCCTGGGTCTTCCCCGGAGCCTCCTCCCGATGGGACATTGTGAAACAAATAAAGGTTTATCTTATCTTACTTCTGATAATATGAGGATGATTTGCTATTTCTAATATCTTAAAGGTACAGCTACTTCTACCATTTACTCCTACAAACAGTAATAACAATAATAATAAAAAGTATGACTGATTTCAAATGTTTTTAAAGGACATTTATTTATGATGTATTCAATATACTGCAACTAATGATTATTTTACTAGTCAACTTGTTGCTTTTTTAAATACTGTTGAACACAACTTTTTTTAAATACTGTTGAACAAAAAACAAATATGGTGACTGAAGGCTTCTTGATATCGAGATTCTTTTTTGACATTTTTGGATGTGTTTTAGAGTCTCAGTAAGAAGTTGAAGTATGTGTTATCTTCGCTGTTAGGATTCAGCAGTGCCCTCCCTTCCTCCTTCCCTCTGTGCACATGTAGAAAAAGCCCCGTACTGTCACATGTTGTCTTGTCATGCTGGTCATGAGTTGTTCCAGAGATTAAACAGCAGTGCACTTGAATCCTGAAAGTTTCCCTCTTTTCCTGTCTGCCCTACTACTACAGCAGCTCCAGGCATTAACACTCTGAAGTCACATGATCTCAAACAGGAAGTAAGCCATCAATCTGCCACAACAATAACAGTAAGAGTTTGGCTTCTCATGGCTTTCACAGATCCTTATAAGGACACTCTATTCTTAGCACCACTGCATGATATGAACAAGGCTGTGTGTTCACTCCATGGCTGCAGTCACCTCTCAATCTGGACTCGTTTCAGTGTCTGAAACAAAGTGGTATGGTATAGAAGTAGCATAGTATCATGTGAAAATACAAAACTGTATTCAAGTCCTCTATATTATGAAGCTAAATGACTTATTCTAGTTATCATCTCTACTTCACTGCTGCGTTTCCATTTTTACTGTACTACAACTGTCACAATATCAGATTTTAGTGTTACAACTACTTTGAGAAGAAGCATCACAATAGATAAGAAAAATTCATTGAAATTCAACAGATTTGAAATGACAATCTATAGTAGTGACCCAAGAACTCACTGCATTTGAACAATATTCATTTGAGCTGCCCCCCATCTGTATTAAATACTATTGACCTACAGAATCCTATGATGTCTTCTGAAACCCAGCAATTACAACTAGTACCACTATTCCAATACTGCAACAGGTAACAATTAATAATGCGATGAGTTTATATACTAATCAATGAATCAATAATTGCCCAACATAATCATGGAGTCATGTTACTTCACCACACAAAACAGGAGCATGCTTCATCGTGTGATTTACGGGCAAAAGGAAGCACAATGCAATGACAATGTTGAAATAATTCTAGTTTAAAGGCGCTATATTACGCAAAATTGACTCATGTGAGCTTTAAGTCATGTTATAATGCTGTTACCTAAGCAAAAAACATTCCTGGAGTTGTGTTTTGTTTCATTCACACATTTAAAGTAATCCAATATTAATAGACATAGACATCTCCAAAGCTCAAAATGCTCTGTTCCACCTTGTGATGTCATGAAGTGGTAGATTTCAAGTTAACTGTTTACTTTTTGTTCAGGAGAGATTGTCAATTCCAGGGCTGAAATTATCCATACGATTCTGGTGAAGGTGTATGGAGTTTAAAAATACAGTGAAGCACTTCCTGTATTACCACATCACAGGGTGGAAGAATGCAGGCTAAATATGCAGGGTTTGTGTGTTAAACGTGCGAATGAAACAAAAAATAACTTCAGGTATGTTTTGGATGGGGAATATTATAACATAGATCAGAAATAGCATAATATGGGCCTTTAATATTTAAGTTAAAATGCACACTTTCTTATCTATTCCTTGTAACGCTGAGTCTGATTGCTGAAGGAATAAAAGCAGGAAACAGTTGGAAAAACATGTCAGGTGTGCTTAAAGCAGTTTGGTTCTGCAGTCCTCTCTGTGTGGTCAGAGACATAGTATTGTGGCTAATTATCTTTGTAGAGCAGTATTAATTACTGTATGCTTGGCTCCCTCTAGGATTGCAACTCTTTTAAGTTATGCATACGCAGTTAGCAGTCCAATGCTTTGTACAAATGTCCCCGGTGGGTCTACTGTGTGTGGCCAAGAACAAAGGAATAGACCAACACAAATAACTGGTTAAGATTTTCCCTGCAGTAAGCTATCATTTTAAAATTTAAATAGAAAACGGGCTTTAAAACTGCAGAGAAGTCCAGAGTTTTATCTATGACGCAACAAAACAGCACATCTTTGGATTAGTGGATTAATTAAACAAGTGTGAATGAAACAAAATACAACTTCAGGACAGGTATGTGTTTGATGGGATAAAGGTAAAAAAAAAAAAGTCAGTTTTGCGTAAATATGTTAAATCTTTCAAAGCAATAATTGAATGCAAGCTGACAATAGGCATGTGGTCAAAGTAGGCAGCAGACTCAGAAAAATCCCATTTGACTAAATTTATTTGAAGTACTGTGGTAAACCATGGACAAAACAATAAGGCATATTTACAAAAAAATTAACTGTGTTCAACTTAACAAAGCAACAGAAATTAAGAAACTGAGAAAATCCACATATACCCGGTCTACACTGATGTCTCCCGAACATCTAATTGGCACCGCTTATATACCCCCCTACACAGGAAGCACCTCCCCCCGATGTATACTATATTCTTCACAGGTGCTGTGGGTAAACCTTAGCTGCAGCTCTTACTCACTGTCTCTCTGGGCCCAAGTCTCTTAACTAAACAATGTTTAAAAAAATAAACTATAAACACTTAAAACATTGAAATAAAATACATAAGACATTGACACAAAAGAAACAAATGAACAATGAACAAACTAGTTTTTCCCTCCACATGGTCCAGCCCATGACCACACCCAAGCCATGCAAGCATGGCTTGGGTGTGGCCAAGCCGAAGCAACATGGCCGACATAGGGCACCCCCCTCTTTGTCTGGACCATGGGAGATTCAGGTAAGTGGGTTGCTGTATTGAACTGAATTGACAAAATATAACCAAATCAAATATCTTTAAAGTAACAAGTGCGTTTGATGATTCAATTAAAAGGTGATATTAAAAAGGACAAAGGCCCACTTTGTCACAGATAATATCACGATAATAGCTGAAAACATTTTATGAATAATTATGATTTTAACATCAATTACAAATTTAAATTGTTATAGAACTGTACTTTGTTATAATTGAAAACATCAATGCTCCAGAACAGATCATCAAGGAGAAGTAGCATTTTATTTGCACATTCTGGAGATACAATGGCGATTATCATGATTATATAAAATGTTCCACGAACGCTTGTTGTCTACCCTTTTCATCACGATAACTGATCCTATCCATAGTTGACAAAGACTTTTCACTGATTCTCTGACAAAATGAAGTCTGGAGGCATATGGGACTTTTGGCTTAGACTCTCAGCCTCTGACTTGTACAGCTCAATCTAAGAAAAAGAGCAAGGACTCACACTTGTGTACACAGGAAGATACTTTGGCTTGGATTAGACAAAGTATACTAGCCAACTCCAAGTTCACCAAAGGCAAAACCTGTTCACTTGTGTAGTATCCAAGCAACCAAATTTAGCCGTGCTGACAGTCCAGAGTTTCCATGTAGTGCTACTTTTACACGGGCGTGGATGGAAAAGATGAGCTTGGCTTGAGTGGGCAGAGACACAGAAATTGTTATAAAAGTATAAAAAAGAAAGTGGAATTTTGTTCAAAATGAAATGAAAATTCTCGATTTACTGTCTCACTGCAAAGTTAATGAAATGACAAGAAAGTGGGGCAGCTTGAAAGAGTGTTTTAAAGATTTAATGCTATTCAAATAGAAATCAAGCTTGTTAATAGCTTGTAGAGAATTGGAGAATAAATTTAAAAGAGACTGTGACAAAAAGTAAATATTTGAAATAAGATAATCGGTACAAACGGGGTCAAGATTATTACCGCAATTTTCAGACTATGGTGTGCACCTGAACAAAAGCCGCACCAGCTAAATTTGATAAGAAAATCAATTTTGTACATATATAAGCCATGCCTGAATGAAAGCAGCAGGTTTTCATGTTGTAACATGAGATATTTACACAGAACGACAGTACAGTGGTCCTTCGCTATATCGCTGTTCACTTTTTGTGGATTTTTTTGTGTGCAATTTTGCATGCTTTTTTTTACAGTGTATGAAGGCACGTGTTTCTGTGTCCTGATTGGCTAAAGGATGAGCCATGTCTCCTGTACAGTACAGAATGCGTTCAGCCAAATTTACCAAAGTGTTCAATGCTGCAATGTGACTCTGAAACACCGGGGAGTCAAGACGCCTTTGCATTTGAGGACTAAAGTTTTCTACTTCGCAGATTTCATTTATCGCGGGGGTTACGTTCCAAAAATAACCCGTGATGGGAACACTGTACACGGAAGTTTTTTTGTTTGTTTTAACGGAACACATGCTTTTTTCTGCGCTTGAAAATCGGTCGTATGGCACAAACACGCCATCAATATGAGATGAACGTACCTGCATGTTTAGAAAATAAACAGCAGCAACCAACACGGGCAGTTCATTAAAGCCAAGCTCATTTCTAAGTTTTTGATGCCAGATCGATTGCCTTTAACTTAAAAGCTGCGTCATTTGCATTTCGTCATGTGTTTTCCATGATGAGGGTGTGTGCATGATGCGCAAAATGACAGTTTAAAATCAAAACTAGTGTATTCTTCCGCGCATAATCTTTCCCCACCACTGTCTCACGTTTACATTTACTGGTAGAGAGTGCCCCCCGGTGGCCATTAGACAGTAAAATCTATAAATAAGCTGCACCGTTGTATAAGCCGCAGGGTTCAAAGCGTGCGAAAAAAGTAGCGGCTTATAGTCCGACATTTACGGCATATAAACACAGTGGGAAAAAAAAAAAGATAATTGTTTAAGTCTATCAATTTTTTATTAGCATGGAAATCAGTACCATATTGTGAATGCTTCGTGTAAATCCATCCCTCCAGCCGACACGAAAACAGTGGGACTACTTTCTAATGACTTCTGACAGAAATAAGTCATTTGCTGTTACAAATGCCTTCTTACAACAGCTTTCTCTCTTTTGCACATTCATTTTAAAAGGGTCTGTACTCTATTTTTTCCACGTATTTGTGCAAAATTTGTCTTGCCCCAATACAGATATGTTTATATGCAAATCTGGTCAAATTAAGACATCTGTGAACTGTTTGCATGTAATTATAAAGCTTTTTATTGTCTCACTCTTATATACTACAGCAAAACTGAAAGTCCTTTTTCCTTCTGTCCACTCTCATTAACTGACTAATCTGTGCCTCATTTGTGCCTGTATTTTGGATGGAATTTTGTGTACTGATGGCATATATGGGAATACATTTGAGAATGCGCTACTTCCTTTTCTTTCACACACTACTATTGCCGGGTGCAAAACTATGACAAATATTTACCACAGGCAGGCTATTATCCCACCGAACAAAAAACGTATTAAAACAAAAACATGAAAACTTGGCATATGCACTTAAAAAAAACTTGAACAGCCACATCAAATCAATAACATCTGCAGCTTTTTAACATCTAGAAAACATTGCAAAATTCAACAGTATACCATTTTAAACTTGGAGAGACTTATCCAAGTGTTTGTCTCCAGTAGGTTAGTCTACTGTAACGGCCTGCTCACTGGCTTCTCCAAACGAGTGCTAAGACAGCTGCAGTACATCCAGAACACTGCTGCTCAGGTCCTGACTCTGCAGTGGCTCCTATGGCTCAGAGAATAGAATTTAAAGCAATTCTGCTTGTGTACAAGTCTCTCCATGGTCTAGCACCAAAGTACATACCTGATACGTCCGAACCATTTTGCACTTTGAAGACTTTAGGGGCCGGCCTCCCGCTGGTGCCCAGAGTCAGGACTAAACATGGGGAACCTACATTTCAGTTTTATGCAGCTAAAACCTGGAACAGTCTTCCTGAAGATGTGACACAGGCCCCTACTTTGACAATGTTTAAAAATCCAGGCTCAAAACGGTTCTGTTTCGCTGGGTATATGACTGAAAGGTTTTTTATTCTGTACTCTTCTCTTTTAATGTTAATTTTATAATGATTATTTATCTTTTCTATTGTGATTTTAATGTCTTCCTTATTCTGTAAAGTACTTTACACTACTTTGTGTATGAACTGTGCTATACAAATAAACTTGCCTTGCCTAAACAATGGGCTACAGTAACAGTTATATCAACATATGCACAATGAACAAATACAATTTGGATATTACCAATGGGGACAAAGGACTGGGATAACGTGACGTTAGCCTATAGCATGGGATAGACTTTCAAACTCCACATGATCCCACATAGAAAATGAATGTGTCTGGCTGTCCAGGCTCTGTAACTAAATCCTTGGACCAAACATTACCTCTTTGCAACTAAATGGGTTTCACTTTAAAAGGTCCTGTGCTTTGAAACTCCGCTCCCACAATGTCACTGTAATCCAACTGAGCAGGACAGGACTCGGTTAGAGAAAATTGGATCATCTTGCAATAAAGCTGGGCTGTGTAACAAGAAGGAGAGACACAACCTACGCAGGCCTGTACATATGCACTTTGAGAGCCGAGAAAGAAAACATGGAAGATATGTGCTGTAGCTAACAAATCCAGCCAGACAATAGGGCTCTGAGCTGTGTAAGCGAATGCACTTGACCCCAGGAGTGAAAAGGTCACACGGATAATCCCAGAAGATGAATAGAGAGAAGACGGGAGCAGGGTGAAGGTAGGAGGAGAGAGGAGACAGGCATGTGAAGAGCCACAGGGAGAAGGATGAGATACAAACAGAGTGGTAAGAGAAGGGGAACAGGAGTGAGATGGGGACAAACTGACTCGCGCCTGGATACGTCAACTAGATTTTTGTGCTGACGAATACAAAGTGAATCATATACATTTTTGTGAGGAAACTGTTGGCACTGTGTTCAAAAATATAATGGATAGGTAATATGCGTGTGCTGATATCATATTGGTTGAGTCAGAAACTAGCACTGAGAGCCACTAGTCCACTACCAGTGCAATACTAAACTAACTTTTTTTTTTTTTAAATGAGATCTGCAAATATCAATACAAATATCATCTGGAAACAGAAATACAGAAAAAAATACACTAATGCTAACAACAACAACAACAAAAAACAATAATATTAATTTTAAAATAAATAAATAAACTAATAAATATATAATAATAATAATAATAATAATAATATTATAATAATATATAATAATTATTATTATAATATTGATATTAATATTAATATTAATATTAATAATAATGTGTATGCATCATTTAAGTCAAGGCAAGTAATACAAAAATAAAATAGATTTCACAAATGGCCACTGCTGACTAATAGCAGCAGGTTTGGGAATATAAGTTAATTGAATAACAAATATACAAAAATGAAAAGCTCTAAGCAATAATACAGCTCACTATCTGAACACTTTAAAAACCTCTACTGGACCATAGCTGGGATGTTGACACACATTTGTCATTCGTCTCTGTGATCGTCTGAACCTCCAATCCAATTTCCTATTTTAGAACAGCCCAAAGTAAACCATTATCAGCTAAATTTTTTGCTATGAGGACTACAATAACAATACTTCATCTTATTTAACAGCGCCTTTCATGGCACTCAAGGACACTTTACAAAGGCGTGAAAGACATAAAACTACAAACAGTAACACATAAAATCAACAATACAAAAAATGTGAACAGAGAAAATGCCACCCTGAACAGGTGGGTTTGACTTAGACTCGCTACTCGTGTTCAGATCCAATGTGGGAGGTCAGGTGGGAAGAAGTTCCACAGCTGAAGAGCAGAGCATCTGAAAGCTCTGCCCCCCATGGTGAAAAGGCAGACAGGGAAAACTGAGAGCTGGAGAGAAGAGGAGGAGTGGAGGGAATGAGAGGAGGTAGAGAGGTGGAGATGTGGAGCGGATCGGACAGGTAAGGAGGAGCAAGATGGTGAAAGGTCTTGAAAGTGTATGAGAGAACTCAGAATTCAGCTGAGTCCCTCCTTCCCATCACATCAGCCCTTCCCTCAGTGAATACACTTGCAGTACAAGCAGTCTATAAATGCCCAAAAAAACAACAGCAAATCTAAACTATCAATAAATGTACTACTTTTGGCTGTCTTCAAAACTTAAGTTGTTTCAGAGTGCATAAAAAGGCTATTTAATTTGTAGTCCAAAATAAACCAGCGCCAGAGTAACATAAGATTTCCTGTCTAATTTTAAGTCTAATTTGATTGGGTTAGCCTGTGAGTGTAAAATGCTGTCACTATGTATTTCTACTCTTGTGATTTACTGGGAGTAATGTTAACTAAAATGAGATTGCTTTCATTGGAATGTTGGGGTGGGTACTATTTGTTTTTTTTTTTTTTTTTTATACCAGTTCTTTAACAATACCTGCTTTTTGATACTGGTTCCTGAACAGTTCTTGGAACTGAGTTTCAGCTGCCAGCCCTACTGGATTGTCTGTGTAATCCTTCAGTCATCCAGGCATGCTCCATAACAAAAGAAAAATGCAATTCTGTCAACTGCACAAAAGTTTGAATTGAATTTTTCTTTCACTACCTCTCATTGGATTGTCTAGGTCGTCACCTGTCATTTGAGGTATAGATCACTATGAATGGAGGAGGAGGAGGAGAAGGACAAGGAGGAGGACAAGGAGAAGGACGAGGAGGGGGACGAGGAAGACACTTCAATACATATCAACACATAGACAGAAATCACACTCTTCTATAAAGGCTAAGGCGTACGTTCTCTCAGAGACAGAAGTAAAAGAATGAGCTGTGAAAGTAGAGGGCGGAAAAGGTTTCTGATGCTTGACACTTTTTCCCACTCCTCTTTGGCAGCTTCATCAATACTCTGAGTGAGGGACATTTGGATTTCACCAATTGCAATGCAGTGTGAATTTTGAGTGTAGCTGTGAATCTGGCTCCAAGAAAATTGTGATATTAATCTGCTGGCATATCGCCCACCCATAGGCACAATTTGGCACAGCTGAATTCCCCCTGGGCTTTAAATAAAACAAATAAACAAAACCAAAAAAAAAACTGAAAAAAAAAACGGTATTTGTTGAATAGTTTGTTGTGTTGATACACAGTGGGCTGCAGAGGTCCCAGACATGTTGATTTTACAATTTCTGGTGTTTATTTGCTTCATTAGAAAGAGGAACAAAGGTTTCTGATGCCAAAATGTGTGTGCCAATATAATTTATTTATTTTTTTGTTCAGTTCCACAATAAGGTGGAAAACAGGCCTCAGGTTAATGTGATCCTACAGTGCCCAATGATGCAATAAACAACTTTATCTAAAAGACACTTTGAGCTTTATCACGGTGCTGTTTACCTGGGCACTAATCATTAATCTGCAGTCTGACAGGAAACATATGGGTTTGGTTCAGAGAGCATTGGCCAGTGAAACTGATACTGTAAACAAACACAGTCCGTCTATGGATTTGAGTCTTAGGTTTTGTATCGTCAGCAAAAAGAGAGCTTTTCTATGCAGCAGAAGTCAAGAGGGAATCGGTTACATATTCTCATAATGAGAGGCCTATAAAAGTATCCATATGATAGTGCACTTTCTACATTCCCATTTAAAGGATCAAGTTGAACCGCATCCATACTTTATTTTTGACAAACACACTGTAGAAAATGCATATATTAATTGAACATTTTACCACCATGCTAGCAGTTGTCATAATATTAAATTAGGTATGCAGAGTCCTAGAACTACCAAACCAAGATATTAGTCCGGGAGCTAGATCTCTCCACCGCCATGATTTTGCAACCTTTCACTTATAATATTTCATATATAAACATGAATTGAGCCAAGTTTGAATAAAATCCATGAAAGTGAAGAAGATTTTTTATCCTGAAATCTGTGACTTTCCCACAGAATGGCCCCATATGCACTCTATTTGCAAATGACTGACAATCATACATGTCAGTTTGGGGATATGGAACATTATTTGTGTTATAGCAGCTATAGCTGCTATAACACAAATACACAAATAACACAAATAAAAAAAATAAAAAAAAGTTTTCTATGTACATATCAATTAAATTGCAGACTCAAATTATTTCACAAAAAACGGGGCCGTGTTGAAACAAAAGACCCCAAACTCAAAATGAAGTGTACACTAATGAAAAATAATAGTATGAAAAGGGTAACTAAATAATCACAGTGCAGGGGTCTGGCTCCTGGACTATATCAGCAGCAACTACTAACGATAATTAAAAATCACTGTACAGATTAAACTGTTCAGAAGAGCTGTGCAAAGCAACCAGAACCTTCCACCTCCCCATAAATCAAATAGAAAAAAAAATACAGTGAGCTTTTCAAATGTGGGACAAAAGAAAGCAGATGGAAGCAGTATGAAAGGAAAGCCTTGATCAGCCCTGAGACTATTCAAACCTCCACATGCACTAACCACAGCTAAACGGGACCCAAGTCGTTCATCGGCTTCCCGCCTCTCCTCCGCACATGGCTGCAGAAGAAGACGACCTTGGGATGAAAAGCAAAACACACAAGAGCTGCCCAACGGAGAAAAGAGGAACTGCACTGAAATGAGACAAAGGATGGGAGCTGTGAGGAGCAGATAAGATGCAGCAGAAAACAAGTTTGTAGGGTTGTTGAAAGTACTGAAAATCAGATACTAATCAATACTAAAACTAGCATCAAAAATAGATAGCAGGTTTCAAAAAAAAAAAAAAAAAAAAAAAAAATCACGTTCATGGGACAGAACCTTTCCTGAAAAGTTTTAAAATGATCCTGAGCTGTATTGGAACAAGTAAGAAAACACCATGTACCACTATGAAACCTACCTTGACGACTGAGGGATTACAGCGTTTTTGGTATCAGAATCGGTATTCAGTATCGAGTCTGTTCCCAAGTTTGAAATGTTAGTATCGTGACAACCCTACACCTTTGTAATGATGAATTCTAAAAAACAAAAAATTGTAAAGCTTAAAGGTTCACTATGTATGTAAGTTATGCTGGACGATATGAGAAAAAACGGCAATATTTGATAACTATGTATTGTACTGAGATAATGATACTATTGCAATATTGTAGGATATATTTTGGCACAAGTTCAGTTAATTTAAAACAAAAAATCTGGGTTCAAATAAAAAAAATAAATGCGTATAAAATATCATATCAAGACCAGCCTCTAATGTAATATAACCTCAAAGTCTAATGTAGAACTTAATAAGGAAAATCATGAATAAAATCTGCTTTTTTCCCCCATTTCCAAAAACAGTACACTCCTGTAAAATAGAGCTTTGTGTTGTTGTGATATAGTTATTTTCTTTTTTTTTTTCTATTTTTCTTGTCAACATTGCAATATCAAATTTTTTTTTGCAATATACTGTACAGCCCTACTATCTAGCTCGCTCTCTGTCTATTCATCTGTGTGGAGATGTTAATACTTTGGCCAGAATGTAACGGTATGGCTTTAATTTTTTGTTTTTAATGACATACATAAATACTGTCAATTGGACAAAAAGTTGCTGCTCATCCAAACCACTTCTTGAGTTCTGGTCAGATTTCTGGTGTACACTGCCTTATATCTATCTGAAGGGAGTAGCTGGACAGATAGATGTCAGACAGATATAAGGCAGTGTACACCAGAAATCTGACCAGAACTGAACCTCCTCTTGGGTGAGCAGCGAAATGTCTTTACTTCTACAACTTTGTCCAGTTGACAGATTTGAATTTTTCTTTTATTATGGATCATACTTGGATGACTGAGGGATTATACAGACGTACAAAAATACTGTAAACATATTCTAACTCTGAGCAGGGTAGTCTCTCCACAGATCTGACCTGTAACTTGGCATCACCTGATTGTATTCATGATATAAAAAGCCATTGTGTGGAACATTCTAGGCAAAGAAATATATCTCCTTGGATCACATGTGTCAAACTCAAGGCCCGCGGGCCAAATGTGGCCCTCCACATCATTTTAAGTGGCCCTTGACAGAGTAAGTTAAAAGGTATGATGGTCTTAAAATGTCACTTTATCAGGAGATGCGCTGTTACACAGCCATATTTTTTACATCTAGGCAAATGCATGTGTAATATTTATAACTTGAATAAGTAATAAATGCAGAAACAGTTAATTAACAATTTAAAAAAGTAGTTAGATTTATTTTATACCTGGCCCTTTGACAGCAGCCATTTTGTCGATGTGGCCTTCGGTGAAAATGTGTTTGACACCCCTGCCTTGGATACAAGCAGGCAGCGGACCCTACACCAGGATATACGTGTATTATTGTTTTGAGTTAGCCGTTTGTCTTATTTGTCTTATACTAAAACTTCATTGTTGAACTCAACATTCAAAGATCGTACGTAAAAACAATATTGATTTCACAATTGACCTACAGTCTACAAGGATTAATTTGTGTCTAGAATTATCTTGGATGACAAAAAAGATGACAAAACAAGCTATAACTTTGATCACTTGGAAGACATATTGTTGAGTTAGCGTTTTAATGACTAACACATCTCCAGAGCTGCCTTGCTTGTTTTTACCTCTGGTCCTCAGTATAATTGGATGAAACCAAATGCTAGCCGCTATTTGCTAACTCATTTGTTTTCCGGCTTTGACATTCATTTGTTTTTGTCCTGATCTAATGAATTCTGTCTTCGAGCAGGTGGCATTTAGCTGCGTTTTTTCAACTCTACAACAATCTGCTGGAGATAAGGGACGGGAAAGTAGCAGACACATGGATACAAAGCAAAATGGGTCATTTGAGGTGCAATGTAATAGATTCATGACCCAATTTTATGACTATTATAATGTAGTACGGCATAAAACTCATCTATCGCCATGGGGAAAGTTCTAAATTATGGTTTACGTTTTCCATTTCAAGAAAGTTACACGGTGTTGCTTTGAAATTGGGCTGCAGCCATCCTTGAACCAAGCTCGTGTGGTAAGAACCTTTTGTAATTTCTGAGACAAATTTATAGAAACTATGTGAAAACTGCAAAAAAGCTACAGGTCAAAGATGTGTGTCGCGGTTGTTTGGTAATCGCTGGTCTTTCGTATAAAAAAAACATGTATCCAACAAAAACAGCATTCCTCATTCGATGTAATGAGTATACCCATTTCGGAGCCCTCTAAATGCCCTACATGAACCGTGCTTATTCATCCTATATTTAGTCCTCTCTCCTGATACCCGTGCCCTGACTGTGGGAAACATAACATATTTCTTTTCTGGCTCAGATCCTGCTCAGATTTTGTCAAACGGCCGATTGTACAGCCTAGATGAACCGGTCTAGTGTTTCAGCATGTAGGTGTCCCGTCTTCCTCTGCCTCTTTCCACTCTCTCTGCACAGCGTGGAAACTCAGAAATAACATAAAACGGTCCTTTATCTCCAACCTGAAACAATGTGCTCATTTATTTGACTTGAAGGGCCTATATTGCACTGTTTTTGGTTTGGTTTTGTTTCATTCACACATGTTCACACACAAACCCTGCATGCTTAGACTGAGTTCTTCTCTCAAACATAAAACACTCTGTTCCACCTTGTGATGTCATGTGGTAATACAGGAAGTGCTCCACTGCGTTTAAACTCTATACACCTTCATTAGAATCATTTGAATCATTTCAGCTCTGGAAACTACCAATCTGTACTGAACAAAAGGTAAAACGTAGCTGTTAACTTGAAAACATACCGCTTCATGAGATCAGAAGGTGGAACAGAGAATTTTGAGCTTTGGAGATGTAGACAAACTTATAATAAAGGATTACTCAAACATGTGTGAATGAAACAAAGCACAACTCCAGGCAAGTTGTTGGTCAGGTAATAGTATAATAACATGGCTAAAAGCTCACAAAAGTAAATTTTGTAACAGAGGACCTTTAAACAACAGTAGTGGTCCAAGGACAAAAAAGACAAATACAAAGGATGGCGGTGTGATTCCAGCTCCCACAGATGAAGCTGTCTTTGTGTCCTTGGGCAAGACGCTTAACCCACCTCGCCCCGAGTGACTGTGTGCACTGGTGTATGAATGTGTGTGAATGGGTGAGTGGTTCCTTGATGTAAAAGTGCTTTGAAGGTGGAAAAGCTCTATATAAAAATGTGATTACATGAATCAAATGAAACAAATATAAAATTTGGTCGACTAAGACACCATTAGTTAAGTATTTGACTACATTGACCTGCATTTTACTCTGAACGTGTCGATAATATGTTGTCGTCAAATGTGACAAGAAACATCACAATTTAATTATTCACGACTATTTGACACTAACAATGGTAAAAATTCAGAGGTAGTGCAGAGGTGCCCATACTTTTTTTTAACCGAGGGTCACATCTCAAAACATATTCGAAGCAGAGGGCCACAGACCGGTGACCAATGATTTAAACACAGCTTTGACAGAGCCGCTGTATATTAATAAGGCTTGAAACACATTCATTTTAGGTCTGTGTCACACTGCGATGGGATGTTTGAGGATATAGTGGTAGAAATAGTTTAATTTGCTGTTAAAAGTACTGCTTATGATCAATTGGGCCGGTTCACCAGGAGGCTTGAGGGACGCATTTGGCCCCCGGGCCGTAGTTTGGACAACCCTGGCTTAGTGAAATCAAACTTTCTGAATGATAAAGTAGCAGTAATGTGACATATATCCTCCTGACTACCAGAAGAAAAAAATGTTGTCCAATCACCTTTATTTTAAAATTCTCTCTCATCTTTGTAAAGGTAATTAGAATACTGAAAACATTTTTTTTCAAAAAAAAAGTTTTTATTTTCCAGATATCATCTGTCCACTACATTTTTTGAAACACTTTCATACTACACTAAAAAACTGTTAAAATTAATTAGACAATGTTAAATGTGTTGTTTAAAGACTTATATTAAATATGCCATCAACATTTCAAGCCAAAATTTGCTCAAAAAAGTAAAATGCACTTATTTTTCCCATTCCCACTTATTTTTTTTATTGTTCCCATGAAATTTGCTTGGAGTGATGGACGGCATTTTCCTTGATGGAAAAAAAACAGGTACCAAAGCCCCACCCCTTCACATTTGGTATCATTGAAAAGCCCTAAACGTCCTCTGTAGATGTCAAAAGGCTTATTTCAGTTGTATGCACTGCGTTGGAGATATTCAGGTTTACTTATGTCCTCTAGAGAGGACAAATTTGAACTACTGGTAGTCAGGAGGATATGGCTGTCGCAATAACAAATTTTTGAAGAACGATATATTGCTACAGAGATATATTGCGAAACGGCTATACTGAAACTATTTTATGCCACTATTTAAGATTAAAATTGTATTGTTCTAGCTTTCATATATTGAACGCCAAGTTGCTATAGTAATTATCTTCACAGGCCTAGTGATTTAAACAGCTGGCTAAAACACTTAAAATGCTCTGATCTGTAAAATCTATCCTGTTGAATAGGCGCCTGTCCCACTGGGTATACACAGCCATTTATAAAGGAAGATACCAACGACCTTGAGAAAACAGCTATTTACTACCCCACCATGGCGCACTAAATGTTAAGTGTAGGTCATTGTGCCACTTGGGGAGAAAAATATGCCTTCTCCTTAAATATGGATATGCTCAGAAAAATAAAATGGCACAAGGCTGAGTGGGTATTATGTCTTCTAATCTTTCTGTTAACTGCACCTGACAAAGCTTTTAACTTAAAGGCCAGTTGTGCATTAACTGTACTCCCAACGTGTAAACACTTTCAATTTTTGGCGGAAGAAATTTGTTTTATCTTACAGTGTGCAGACAAGGGTTGTAAGACGCTTTTAATATTGTTTCATTCACTTCAACTGGAGTGGAAAATCAAAGCCCCATTGTGAAACCTGAGTCACAGCGCTGCCTTCCTCTCGAGGCCTGGCGTGGTTTTAAATATATAAACTTAGCTGGCTGCTGGGGGACACACAGGGTAATCGTTCACTCTTTCTGGGAGGTTCCACAAACACTTAGTTTTAAAAGACCCCTTTGTAATAAATGACCCAAAAGCACCCACAGCATCTCCACATCTCTCCTCTGCAGCAATGTTTGAATTTTACTTGAATTTGAATCAACAAAATGCAAAATATTATCAGCATATTCCTTCTCATTATTTTATTATTGTGAGAAATCTGAAATGCAGTGGTCTTTCAATATTATGGTTGCAATGTTTTCAGTGGCCCATGCTCATCAGCACATGAGAAGTGCCAGTGATGTGGCCCTTAATAGGAAACGTTTGGACACCCCTGCCATAGACTGTATAAAGAAGTGGATTAAGGGAGTGTGACGTGACCCATAACATTTGGCTCCAGTCAAATGAAGCGCATTGAGGCTAGCAGCTATAGCGGCGAATTTGGAGTCGAGTTCCATATTTGAAATTCCGACCGCGAGTATCATAGCAACTAAAGAACCAATCCGGAGCGAGGCCGTTCAAGGTAACGCCCCCTCCCACCTGCACCACTGGTTTAGCACGGAGCGGACACTTAGCAACGCTGTCAATCAAACCGGTTGCTAACGCTAGAGGGGGTGACCTCGGAGAAAGTCCCTGATTTGTCTGTTATTAATGTTCATATCTTGATTTACATACCAGGATAACACCAGAGCTGAGTCGATGGAGCCAGAAGAACACCCATGCTCATTTCCCATTTAGAGTGCCGTGGCTAGCAGGTTAGCCACATCCATTTATATATACAGTCTATGAGCTATACACAACATTCTTGTCCACCCAATCAAAACTGCTACGTAATATAAATGCACATATACAACCCAAATTCAGCAGGCTAGAACCAGGCCTACCTCATATAGAAATGAAAAAGGTTTTTTTTTTACAAATGATGATCTAGCAACCTCCTAGACCCTAAAGTTTTCTAATTTTGTAACAAATTGAGAATTAGAATTAGGGAAAGATTGTAAGAAAAACAGTCGGTCTTTAACATACAAATCTAATCACAATAATTGTAAGAAAATGTTATATTTCTTCTAAATCACTCAGTTGTACTAAACTAAGCATGCCTGATTGGGGAGTGTTTAAGCAGCCGTTTGGTCCACATAAAACAGAAGGGTGAAGACCGTGATTCACTGGGGGAAAACCACATCAGTGTACACGTGGGCAGCAGACTGTTGAGACATTTGGTGAGAGAGAGCGGGAATATTATTTCCCCTTTTTTTTCCATGACTAATTAAAACAAAATTAGTAGAGCTCTCACGATGATGACTATATCGTTCAATATATGATGGAAAGAGCAATACTTTTGTATTGGCTTAATATATTATATGAATATTATATATAATATTAGGCTTAATAATCAGGTGCACCTTTTATTTGCACTAGCAGGAAGTTTTTTTTCTTATTTTTTAAGAATAGGCTTAGTGTCAGGCCTATTTTATAATATTTGAAGTCAAATAATTAGCATCTGTGCTACTTTACAAACACCAGAACTTATTAGTAAAGTATTTAATTGTGCTATTTATTTCTTGATGGCTTTTCAATTTGGTTCACTTCAAACAATGTTGACGGGAGTATCATGTTTCAGAGTTATTGTGATATTAGTTTCAATATTATTATTTATTGGGATGTTTTTCTGCGGCAATATATCGAAAATTGTTATCGTGACAGGTCTAGCAATTACAATCAAAAGGAGGGTAAAACCATAGACTGCATAAAAAAGTGGACTTAGTGAGTGTGGTGTTGCCTGTAGCGTTTGGCTCCAGTCAAATGAAGTTTGAGTATCATAGCAACCAAAGAGCCAATCTGGAGCAAGGCTGTTGAAGGTAACACCCCTGCCTGCCCACACTGCTGGTTTATTAAGGAGAAGGTGGATAGCAATGCTGCCAATCAAACCTGTTGCTAACGCTAGTGGGAGTGACCGTGGAGAAAAAAGACACCTGATTTGTCTGTTATTATCTTATCATATCTTGATTTACGGACAATAGTGAAATGAAAATACCAGGATCATGTAGTGCGTGTTAATACAAACATTTTAAGACCAAAATGATAACCCTTAGAGGCAAGAAGTTTCTCAATACAAAGTGAATTGTAGCCAGAGTCGCGCCCATGCTCACTTCTAGGCTAGAAGGTTAGCCATGTCCATTTATATATACAGACTAAGGGCAAAACCGAGCAGATCAGTTCTACTTCCTCTGGCTAAACAACAACATACCTTAAAACCTATAGAAATTATTTTGTCCATATGTAAAAAAATAAAATAAACTTTGTTAGCTAAATCAACACAAGGGTACGCCTACTCACTAATTTATGCTGCTAATTTAAACAATATTGATAGTTATACTTTAAATGAAGGTATAAATGAATTGTTCAAACTCCATTAAAATACTGTACATCACTCCCATTAAGTGAAAAACCTCAAGACCGAGACTATGGAGGCTCTGTATGGGACTGAACACAAGACAAACAGGTGCCTAATGGCCATGCTACAAACTCTACATCAAAGCTGCTTTATGTTTCCAATGTGTCGGACATCTGAGCCAGGCCTATGTGGTACCATTATGTTCACAAACCTAACCAAGACAAAGACTAGGATTAATATTCCCCCTCCTATGCATACCTGCAGATCACACTAGCAAGTTTTCATCTACCAAAATTGCTATGCAACGCTGCCAAATCTTACGTGTATCACTGATTAAGAAAATTTTATTGAAAATCGAAGTAATTACAACAGTGGGCAAATGCCAGTTGCAGTGACTGGGGACTGATCGCTAACATGGCGCCTTCAAAATGAGCGATTAAAGATTGCCTAAACATGCACAAATCATTCCGAAAACAACTTTGAGAGGGTAAATGAGAAGGTGAAACAACTATAACATGGTTAGAAGTAGTAGTTTCAACAATTCTTTGTCAGTTCAAATAATATCAAACACATATTATTATGAAGGAAGCTGAGAGGAACAGAGCCTCAGAATAATGTTTGTGCAGGACAGACTCCAGGTAGCTCCAAAAACAAAGAGACATCAAAAGCACAGTGTGGGACCAAAGACCAAAACCGAGGACCTCAGGGAAAAAAGCAGAGCATGTGAAACTCTGCCCAATCAATATTTACTGCAACAGTGGAAGGGGTTAAAGTGGAATTTGCGAGGTGCTGGAACCACATCGCCCATGGCAAGACATGTGTTGACGAGTATGAATAAGTCCATAAAAGTTATAAGTACATAAGACTGTGGGCCCCCCCTGCAGTGGAAAATTGACGAAACATATGTCATTTACAGAAATATAGTTTATTTAGACATTTGATCATCATAAAGCAAGAAAATACATTGTGTGATTTGAATGAAATGAATGTAAATGATTGAATGTGAATGTTTTCATCAATACTAAAAGGGCTGAGTGACAAATAGACTTAAACATATCAAGTATTATCAGTTGTTGTATCTCCATTTTACACGTGCTACACAAGTCAACCTGTCTAAGAAAGATACTGCTGCCTAGTTGGTTCAAATAATCATTAGTTCCAGCCTTAGTAGCAGTAAGTATTTGAAGATAAACAAACCACTGTCAATAAAACTCTTGAAAACATGATCGTCTTTCTTTGACAACTCAATCTGACAAAACCAAGGTGTGTGACCTTTGCTCACAAAATCAATCTTGTGCTGCTGATGGGAGGAGATACAGTGCCAAACCACCCATGACCCATTAAGGTTCATTAGCCTCCTACTGCAATTTAGCATCTCTGCTGATAAGCACAAAACGGGGTAAACCAACAGCTAGCATGTTAACAGCTGGGGTGGATGATATTAGTAAAATAAATATCTCAATCAATGTGCTAGAATAAGCCTGTACATGTCGTGGTTGAGTTTCAAGTATGTCATAGGAGTGCATAGATACATACAGCCTACCATTTTTCATTTTTCAACTTGAGTTTTTTCTAATTACAGACAATATATCAATTTTATAACATTGCATAAACCATGAAGATGATTTTGGCCCCACCATGTAAAAACCAACATAGTGCATCTTCAGCATTTTTTGCATAAACAATGTACTCCAAATTATCTTCAAAACAACTATTTTAACATTATAGGACAATATAGAATCACTGACATCGAAAAAAGCTATGCATTCTGCTGGCCTGGCTGTTTTTATCCCCCCTGCCCCCTGTCTTTCACGTCACATTGATAGTAGGTATAATCAGAAACATTGGGGTCACTCTCACCTCTCTGGCTCTGTGCTTTTCAATGGGAGCATTGAGGAAAGGCTGGTGTGGCACTGATTATTTCCTCTGGCTCAAGCACACTGAGGCTATTGAGTGGTGCCCCCCTCGTACTCTGACTACACACCTTTCAAATGTTCTATGACCCACAGACCTCTGCTGTGCCACACATATGGGCTCTCTGAAACACACTGCATGGGGGGAGAATGTCTTCAGTTAGACTGTCAATAGGCAATGACTCCAAAATTGCCACTATTCATGAGTTTCAGGCAAATTATTCCTTCCGGAGTTGAAGGATTATTCAAAAGATATTATACATTTATTTGATTTGCTATAATAGTGGAGGACCTTTGCTATGCCAAATCTTTCAAATCTTATGCCTGGCACCCATGAATAGTCAGAGAATTTGTAAAGATTTGTAAATTCTTCTCCCTGAAATCAGAGCATTTCGCTGTTTATGTCCTAAACCAAATGTGTATAGATGTTGCTTATACTTCAACAACACTAGCCCAAAAGATTACTGGCATCATATCTGCTCTAATGGCTTAATGAAGACATGCAATTTTCCTCTCAATAAATGTTGATTGCATGTATGATGGTCTACCCAACAATCCATGAGTGAAAAAGAAGGTACTGTTAGATACACCAACAAAATGGCTTATAATTACTATAGCACAGTAACACGTGTAATCTACAAACATGTACATGAAAGCTAGAACAATATATTTTGGGCGTCAGTATTTATCATGAGTACTTTTCTTTGCAAGATGAGAGATTTGGGTAGTTTTGTCATAATACGATAAGATTTGAGCTGTATAGGGGTGAATTAGTTCCTTTTATGACTCATTCAGCTATTTTTTGTTGTAGTTCATGTCTTTTAATGAAACTAAATTAAAATTGTTTACTGGGATTATCTTGTTTTATTGTAATCTTAATTAAAATTTGGTTTAGTTTCAATAAAACTTTTTGTTTTACCCAACACTGCTGACATCTGGCCTCCAACCCAACAATCAAATCAATACAGCAGCACTGGCAGACTAGATTAGTGTTGGGTAGTGGTATTTTCAAAAGCCACTGGTATTTTTGCAACCTTGTGAGAAAGTTTGGAGTGAATTTCTGTGAGAAGATGTACGACTAAATTCAAAAGCATCCAATCATCTCCCAGCTTCATGGAATCCAACAGGCATGGCTTTAAAGTGACAGTAAACTGACTTCTGTGTGAATTTCCTGCTTGTACTTTAAAAAAGGCCTGTCAAGCACTATGACGTTTTCAGGGCAAGTCGGCGGCGAGATGAGAGATGGGGCTGCACTACAGAGGGCAGTAAAGGGGGGATGGAGGAGGAGTGACAGAGAGGGGGAGAGGGATAGAGAGAGTTAGTAAGAGAAGGGACAAAAAGACAGAGGGGGAGATATAGAAAGAGGAAGGAAAAGGGTGAGGGAGGGATAGAGGGAGGAAGAGCTGGAGAGAGGGAGAGTGACTGACAAAAGAGAGAAAGACAGAGGGAGGGAGAGATTGATTTTTACAGACCTTTATTGTGTCTGTCAAAAACATTTTACATTAAATTTCATCCACACCTCGTGTTATTTACAAAGAAACAAGATGAAGCATTTACGTTACATATACATACTATTTACATACTAATTACACTAAGTACAAAATCAGCGGAGGGAGAGAGGGATGGAGAGAGGGGCAAAAAGAGAGAGAGAGAGAGGAATAGAGACAGATAGAAAGAGAGAGATATATACAGAGGAAGAAAGGAGAGAGAGAAAGAAAGGGGAGAGGGAGAGAGACAGAGTCTGAGAGAGATGGAGAGAAAGAGAGGGGGGCTGTGCATGGCTGAGTCTCTACAAGGCTACGGGATACAAAGCATGTCTCCCCGGCTCCCCGACCAATTACTAACACACACATTGATTCAGGAGGTGACGAGGTGTGGAGAACACGAGACAGGAGCGAGAGCAGCCGTGAGCCTTACACATGAATCTATACACCAGCAGAGCACAAACGTTTCACACCAATGACCATTATATTGTTTGGATTTATCTTTAGTGTCTTTATATAAATAGTAGGACGAAAATTGGGAATAAATAAGAAGAAAAACAAGATTAACCAGAAGTGTAGTAACCAGGCTCACACCAGACTGATAGTGTAGTCTGAATTGAGTTTTCACCATCAATCTGGGATGGTTCTTCCTGAAAGTGATCAGAAAATGGATGATGATTAATTGATTCTGATTGGTTGAAGCGCCATAACAGCGGAACAAGAAAAAAAAATCTAACTTTGTGGGAAAACGTGCACTAAATTTAACCAAACAAAAAGTCTGTATTTTCACTAAAATAGGCTGAATTGCATTTGTCAGAGTCACCATGTTTGTTTGCTTGCCCTTTGGCTTCCACCAAATCTCAACGCTGCTCTGTGATTGGTCTGCCCACCCTCTTAGGCTAACAGCGGGAGTCTCTCAAGATGGATTCTCATGAGTTTGAACTCACAAATATCGTAAGAAACCATCTTGCTATGTAATATTAGATGTCCAGGTAATCCAGGTATAATTCAGTCTCTAAAAAAGCTTTACATCAGGACTCATTTATGACTATTTTAGGTGAAATTGGATAAAAGAAACAAAATCAAAAAGGTATAAGCAATGCCAGATTTGAAACTAAACGAGAAATAATGCAGGAATAATCTGGATCATGTCTGACTCTGTATTAACAAAATAAGAAAAAAAGTCTAAACTAGGTCTAAATAAGGACTAAACCAGGGCAAAGCACCAAGGCAAATGGACCAAGAGGAATAGGTACATCTTAAACAAATAACTAGCCACAAATAAATCTGGACTAAAGCAAGAATTATACATAAAACATAGGACTAAAATTGGGCATAAAAAAAAATTGCCATATTTCAAAAGTTGCACCCCAACAGAGTCCATGTAGCTTGAGAATCACCAGTCTATTTTAAACAAGCTGCAGGTTCATGAGGCCTATATCAAAACACATTTACAAGTGTGCAAAATGTTTTTAAGAAATATACAATCATTTAATCATTTACAACAAAATGTATCTGTATCTTAATGTGTATAAAACCTGCTAAACCTCTAGTTTAGACCTTAACAACAAAAAGCATGGGACTCTCATATAAGCACTTCATATTTCAGTCTTATCTCAAATATGAATGCTACTGGACAGGCTTAAAAAGTGAACTTTGAAAACAATCCTATTAAAACATGAATCACAAATCTGATCACTATCACAACACTTGTCAGGAAAAAAACGCAATTAGCTATTTTTTTCCAAAACCGTTGAGCCGTGTCAGTTAATTTAAATGCTACAAGCCTGAGAGCGTCCAGTGGAATAGCTGAAAGACAAGACAATTACCTGGAGGTCAAAGAACTTGCTGTATCTTCTGTAGATGATGTGGGAAGTGTTGTCGGAGTAAGTTACGTTGATGACATAAACCTGAAAAAGAACAAAAAGGGGTTACAATAACAGCCACGATTTTTTGTAGTAATAGATCTATTAGTGGAGCTACGAGCGAGCTAATTACCATGGTTACAGATGGCTTGGAAATGACAGATGATCAGACTAATGGGTTTATTGTTTGATGATCATGATGTCATTTTAAAAGGTTAATTTAATGAGCTCACAACACTGCCTAGTCAAAGTAGAGGTGGGAGCAATATTACCACCTACATATTACTGAAATTGGTGTTTTTAAAATGATTAATAAAATGAGTAGATTCAAGATGGAGATGTCACTTGCTTTGGCCTTTTTCTTCCTACACAAACTGAACTAAAAAAAAACTAGAGCTATGAGACATACACACACACACATTTGATGGACTGTAGAAATATGTCTGCATTTATTTATTTATTTTTGAAAAGAATCATCTCTTTTATACCATAATTAATATGAGTACATGATATAAATCTTTACTTTAAATGTACACTGTGTAAGTTTTCCATCACCTGCTTATCTCCATGGAAATGATATTGCTTTGCCCTGAATGCCCATAGAGACGTCTCCAGAAATCTGACATGTAACTTGATCTGGAGGCGTCACCTGCTTATGTCCATGGAGTTTCATAAGTTTGCGGAGGAAGCTTCTAAACAAACCAATTAGCATCTCTATGGAGACAAGTAGGAATGCATCAGATGTTACATAGTACACCGATAGCCTCCTAGGACCTTGGGTTGTCTAGGCCACGATGCAAATTTTTAGAACAACAGCATACAAGAACAGCAACAATGCATAAATGTTCAATTTTGAATATTTTTAAGAGTTTAGAATGTTCAGAATATATATTTTTTTAATTTTTTTGTAAAGGCATATGTCTTCCTGCACCTGTTGGCAGCACTTCAAATGAGTCACATTGTTCCAAGAGGCACAATTGTTTTCTTATTATTTACACTCAGGATAAATGTTGCTGTGTTCAGGCATTCAATAAATGGTTTTAGAAAGTCATTTTTTAAATGTTCTATGAAAATGATTCAAACGTAGAACGAATGTCCTCATATCACTTTTCTCAGAAAATACATAATGTAAAAAGATAATTCTTTGTTTTTACACTCATCAGGTCCCAATCATCAAAGATAAATTAATAAAGCCCTGCAAGAGCTCAGGTCTTAGGAGGTTAAAAGGCCTGTACTCGATTCTTTTCCCACATATCTGAGCAAAATTTGTCTTGCCCCAGTAGGCCTACAGATATGTTGTATAAAATAATGAGGTCAAAGTATATAAGCTGTGTACCGACTGCATCTAATTATAAAGCGCATTGTCTGATGTCTGATCAGGAAGTGCTCCTAGTTGTCATTAGCTTTACTGTCACTGCAAAAGCACTTAACTCATCGTGGTGAATAATTAGGATGCTCAGAATGCGTAAGGTAAGTGAAGAATAACTTTGAAACACAGTATTTTTTTTTAACTTTTGTTCAAATGATTTGTATTAAATAAAAGGCTACTTATTGTTCTCTAATGAATATAAAGGATAATAATGCAAAAGTACGTTAACTACTGGTATCAAAGAAAAAAATAATTGTACCCAGCTCTATCTTGCTCACCCCTATGTCACCCTCAGTGGAAGAATCCAGTAGCCCATTCTAGACAAGGTAATAAATTTGTCAGAAGTTGGAGGTTAGAGCGGTGACATCACTCCCATCCATCATCACAATTGGCCGTTAGCCTTTAGCAGGAGCTGGAGATATGCAGCGGCCCTGAGAGGCTCGATAACATGGCCATGGAGTTCATTTAAGCTTCAGAGGAGCTAAGTGCGACCCCTAATATAATAAAGCAAAGATAAGCAAGGTAACTGATCCACAGCGATCAGATAGGGAAAAAGAAGGGGGATTGCACTACAGTGGAAGAGAGGGAGATGTTTAAAAGAAATCTGACACTGAATTATTTAAGTAGATACATTTTAGAACAGATACATTATTGTGGGTCAGCAGTTTTTTTAGATGTTGTAAGTTTGTGTAAGAGCAATATCAGTACTATCCATCATGTTTTAGTAATATGGAGTCAAGCTAATATCAGACAAGTATTCATCCTGTCTATATTAGAGACAGACTGATATATTGGTTGGCCGATATATCGGGACATTTTTGGGTTTTTTTTTTTTTTTTTTACTTTTTAGTGCATCAGCTATTGGCATTAAATCTCCAGCATGGGCCGATATTTTGTTTTGGTCGATCTGCTGCCTAAAACATACACAAAAAGCTTTATATTAACGCCTTAATACGAAGAGATAGCTGTACAAAACGTGACTACAGCTCACTTATAGGTTTGTCATTTAAAAAAAGGGTTTGAGGGGAGTTTATAGAGGTAAAATAATCAAAATCAGCTCAACAAATTCTGTAGTTTATCTGCCATTGGTTGCTCTGGATTCTAAACAATTGGTATCGGCATTGGCCATGAAAAAAAAAGCCATATCGGTCAATCTCTAGTCCGTATAGTTGCATTAAAGTAGCGTTACTCCATCTGTGGGCCTTCACTGGGGTACATTCTTGATAATAATCAGAGAGACACAACACCATCTACTCTTAAATCCATATGGTTCAGTTTAGAGCGTCCATTTCGTGCAACAAGTAAATGAAGTACATTTAGAAGGCCTATAACTGGACTACATCAGGTCTAAGCAAATGGGGGTTAATCCAGGTCAAAAAAAGGGCCAAACTTTGACTAGAAAGCAAGTTTTCAATATGGACCAGCTCAAAAGAAGACAAATGTGAATTAAACTGACTCTAAATTCAACAAATCTATAGGAGGATTTTCTTTCAAATTGTACAGAAGGTGTCATGTAAATGCAGGAAAATTATTTTTACAGTGGGTATTAACCTGTCTCTGGTTGACCCGATCACTGACCAACATAATCCACTTACCAAAATCAAAAGCTACTTGAAAATCCAGGTAAGACATAACACTAACAAGTTCTACAAAACACGCTTATTGTTGTGACCCAATTTCTTCACTATTGTTTGTTGAGCTACAGGAAAAGGCCCATGATGTTTTGTTGTTTTTGTATCAAAGAAGCAGATCAAAAAGAGACATCTGGGGTGTACTTCACATAAAGATAAAGCATCTCCTATAGTTAGTCTGAATAAAACAACACGTTGACAGTCTACCAATGCACTGCACATTGAATTCACAGTAGATCACACTGACTTGATGCTAAGTGATTTCTAACAGTAGCTTCATTCAGCAGGAAATACATGGCCAATTCTTCAACTGTGTCTCTCTTTCCAACTTTTTGTTTTAGTTCTTTAGTTTATGTACCTTTCCTGGTGGAGGGTGTGCCATCTGCTTGTCCCTCAGCCTTTTATGATAATCACTATATCTTAGACTTACCGTTCAATATATAAAGGCTGAAATGATTTTTTTGGGGGATCAATATTTATCTGTGTACTTTTTCTTTGCTCTACTGGGAAATTTTTGGTTACTTTTTCTCTGTGTGATAAGATCTAAGCCGCAAAGGTTGAATTAATAACTTCTACGACTCATTACAGATGCAAACGAAGTACTAAAGTGTTTCATTATGCAGTTTATTTATTGCAGCTCATGATTTTTAACAATATTGTAGATTTAGAATTGTTTTTGTGGTTTAAATCTGTTCTTGGGTTTTTGTGTCAGTATCATAAATTTGTTTCAGTATTATCGTTTATCATCTATATTTACTTCAGCAATATATCGAACTTTAATATATGTTACTGTGACAGGTCTACTTGTTACCATGGAAAGGTTATTGTTTTGAGAAGTATTTTCACCAGTATAGCATTGAAAATCTCCAGATTGAAAAACCACCCAAGTTACAGATCGGGTCTGTGGAGAGGCGACCCCACTCACTGTTTTCCAATGTATTTTTGAGCTATAAAAAAAACTCATGAAATCAGAGACAGAAGATGCATTTAATATTGTGGAACACTCTAGGCAAACATAACATTTCCATGGAGAAAAGCTGAAGGACACCCAAGAGAAAAGTGCATCTTTAAATGTAATAAATACTGTACTTAGTCCTAATTTTGTTGTTGTTTTTTGGCCAAATCTTAAAAAGTACATTAAGGCATTCACATTTTTGTTATAAGTCACATTTTCTATATAGCCTATTGTCCTATAATGAGTTAACATAAAGACAGTAGGAGCAGAATGCATTCCCCAGCGCAGTAGAGGGTTAAAGGCCTTGTTATATTTGGGCCGGGTTCAGCTGCAGTTGGAAAGAAGCCACTGCGTTCTGTTCAGTGCCATGCAAACAGTGCTACCGGCATCACAGGCTGTCACAGTCACACTACACTGTCAAATTTGTTCTTACCACAGCGGGGTGTCTGCTGCGATTAGCTTTGGCATTTATTGCTTTCAAAATGGGCCCCCTGGGGTGCTGCACTGGTACAAAATCCCCAAAGCCACAAAACGTCTACTACACCAACCGCCAGTATTCTTACTAAGGGGCTAACATCTATTTTGCATATGCCAAAGGTGCTGTTTTTACTCATTAACAAAAAATTACACATAAAATAGCCTAATTTCCATGTCTTGCATTGTCCTTAAGTTGCATTGGGTTTTATGTAATGCTGTAAGTCACGCATTCGTTTTGGCAGTGCACATTAGCTGTACTGAAAATATCCCAGTGCTGTTATTATGAGCCAGGCCACAATGGTATGGACTAAATGACAAGACAAAAACCTCCAGGCAGATAAAGGAAGGCGCATTTCCAGTAGGGACTTTTATTGTCGACTCAGTGCTATGATCATTGGAATTTGGGTCAGCAGAGTTGTAAGTCATTGAATTAAAAGCAATCTGTGTTGATGCGATTAGGAAGATTTACTTTGACCAGAAAGCCATTTGTGTATTCAAAACACCTCCTCAGATGTGGAAAATGTTCTAAAAATGACATTGAAGTTCATCCATCCATTTTGTTCTGCTTATCCGGGGGCCGGGTCGCAGGGGCAGCAGTCTAAGCAGGGACTCCCAGACTTCCCTCACCCCAGACAAGTCCTCCAGCTACAATGAAGTAGCGATGCTATTTTAATATTGCATGGAAAGTCCTCAAACAACAAGTTTATAGTAGAAAGTAGTAATAACAAGCTATTGATGACGTTTGAAGACGTTTGATACTAGTGCTACTACTGCTACTACTGCTACTACTACTGCTACTACTGCTACTACTGCTACTACGCATCATTTTCAAGGCTTCTGGACCTTAATAAAAAGGCCTCAATCCCAAAAACAGATGCATTTGATGGAAAACCGCAGTGGAAAACCCAACCAGCAGTAACCACGGTCTAACCAAATCCCAAAATATCACACTACACCATAATGTCTGTTCTCAAAAAAGCACTAAAAGGAGCTGTTGAAATTATACAAGACGATTGCAATTCTTTAAGTTAAATGAACACTGATAGTTTTTAGTTGTTGCAAAAGTGCCAGTTCTGTACCTCAGCTAAGGAATTGCACACAGTCATGCAACCTCTAAAATAGTCCATCATGCTGCGGTCTGACTCAATCTATCCAGTGAACCCGAATGCACCCGCTGGAGATTTTGAGGAACAAAATGTGGCTCAGTAAAAGATAATTTAGGAAGTAATGTGGCTTCCATATGTTCATATACAATAATAGAGCTGTATACATTATGTAAAAGTAAATATAAGAAGAACTGTTTTTAAATAACAATAGAAAATATGAGTAAAAGACTATTACAATGAGCATAGTTAATATAGTTGGTGGTAAAGAAAACAAAAAATACTACTGACTACTACTGCTACTGATGACTACTACCGATGGCTACTATTACTGACAACTACTGACAACTACTACTACTACTGACTACTTCTGCTGAGAACTACCGACATCTATCGACTACTTTTACTTCTACAGGCTACTACCAACTACTGCCAGCTACTACTACTGGTGACAACTGACTACTACTACTGTATTACTAACTAAAACTACTGGCGACAACTGACAACTACAACTGACAACTACTACTGACTACTTCTACTGACCATTATCATCGTCTACTGCTACCTTCTACAGACTACTACTTCTGGCTACAATTTACTGCTACTACTGAATTCTACATACTACTGCTACTGACTACTACTACTGGCTACTACTGACTGCTACTACAACACAAAGTAATTCAAAGTGCTTTAAATGAAAGATGTGTTGAAATCCCAATAAACACATCAATAAATCCTTTCAATCTACTACAACAACCCAGTACTCTTTGGATAGTGGGTTAAAGTGTTTGCAAGATGGCGAAGTAGGACGTTTCCCAGCTGAGACTCCCCCGTGTTTGTTCCAAAAACCAAGGTCTATTCTAACTCTAACCCACCCAGACGCCAGAATAAAACTTATGAATATCTCCTCCTTCGTATGCCGTGCACTCATTCTAAAGCAAAAAAAAGGCTCAGGAGCAAATCGATACAGAAACATCCTCAACCTGTACGCTCACGGAGGCCTACCTTGAATCTATGCTAAGGAAGTACTTCGAAGAGGCTGAGGATAAATCTGAAAAGAGAATCGAGGAGGACCAACTTGGCACCATTCAAAAAACTTGCATGCTCGCTTAAGATTACCAATACTACAAATCAGTCGGAAAACAAACTGTTATCCTTTGAGAATAAAAGCAGATGACAACCTGTCTGCCAATATTCTTAAACGACTCCCTGGTCTGGTTGCGAATCCGCCGGAGTTCATGGGGACCTCCCGCACTGGCCCACCACCATAATCCTCTTAGAAAGTACCGGGTTTCTTTACAAAAGGACCCAAAAATGGATCTATAAACGAAAGACATACAAAAAGGGGAAAAAAAAAAAAAAGACAAGGAAAGCTTTGGGGGCTTGAGTGTCCCAGATAGTGAGAACAAGCCTTGGTTACATCTGCTGTTCCCATGGAGGAGGTGGAACGACAACAAAATCCCTATTCATGCACAAAGCAAAGACGCATTTAATCCTACAAGAGTACAAATTGGACTTTGATTGTCTAATTGCTTCTACCAAATATGGTTATTAAAAATCAAGTTTATAGCCTGCTAGGTCACTTGCAATGCATACAAATACACCTAAGCATCTATCTATAAGTACCATCTTCAATAGACTAAGTGGTCAAGGTGAACAAGGTCTAGGCAAATAATATTACAATTTTGTACAAAATCAAGACAAACTACAGTGAATAACAAAGATATATATTGGTCTAAAGAAGAAGAACCGAGTAGAAAAACAAGATTAAGGAACAGTCTACTCTCAAAACCTCTAATCCCCAACAGAAGCAGGACTGAAAATATACAAAACTGTCTCAAATTTGAACTAAATCTGAACTCCACCTGGCAAACATTTCTAATCAAAACATAATGCAACTAACGTAGCAGATATATGACAATGCCATAGCAAAAACTGACTTACAGGATTGTGGAGTGGAGAACCAGGAGTCTAGCCCGGTGCAAGTGAGACAAGCTAAAGGCAGCAGAGAGCCAGCCACTAAATGCACTGAACCCCGCCTAAACCACTAAATTTAAAGTTGCATTGAAAAACAGACGTGCGCCACAGTCTCAGACCATGAAAGCAACCCATGAGCTAAGAACAAAAACCCAGGTTTAGAAATGCAAGGAGACAGACATGCCTTTCCCCCACAAAACCACAACTTGGAAAAAATACAGTCACTAGTTCTAATATTCCTGTTAAGTTGGTTGCAAGAAAAACACAATTCCTTCTTCCACATAGTAGCAAGCCAACCAAAATGTCACTAAAGTTAGGCAAATTGTGGGGAATAAGGGATATGTTCTCACTTTGGCTTGGAAACCTCAAGAGTTCCCAGAAAACAGGTTTTTGGATTTCGTTCCCTAAGTTAACCACTTCCGTGTATGATTCCAAGACTAAACTTTCTTCCTTTTTTATTCTTAGCTGTATGTAGTAGCAGCTCTGGACTAAAGAGTGACACTGTTTAAATCAGGCTGACTATTTGAAGCCATTGGAGTGGAGATGCAATTCCAATGGTCAGAATGAGTCTATTAAATTTGTGTGGACTTTAAAGCAGGCCTGTTATGTAAAATCAACTTTTCGACATAATGTTCCATGGGTGTCATAACTCCAGGGCAGACACAAGCACAGTAAATCTTCTATAAAAGCAGAGGAGTAATATTGGGGAGAAAACATCTTGAACTCTCAAAAGTATGGCTGGATGAGGCAAAAGCCAAAAAAATAAAATGTTACTTTATTGAAAGAGATAAAATAGTTTCCTATATACATTTCCATGACCTTAAACGACTTTTTATAATTGCTATTTAACACCAAAAATAGTTTCTCTGCCCACATGCTTTTATAGACAGAGGATTGGCTGTGGACCTCTCAATGAAAAAAATGCCAAAGCACATCATTGATTATTAGAAATGACTGAATCTCGATCCCAATTCAAATTTGACAGCACCAGGCATGTTTTGGATGAGAACAGATATAATACGATTAAGACATAAGAAAGTGTGTTTGGAATAATAAAACCATGTCATCAAATTGTACTGTGGAATGAAGTTGTTCCCAGTAGCTGACTGTTATCTAACTTTATGGCCAACATGCTTACTGTGGCTGAGACAGAGCTGGCACCAGTGTTTATGGGGAAGTGAAACCCTAAAATTGTGGTCTGTAAAACTAAAACAATGTACTTAAGGGCCCTGTAACTCTCTAATGGGATGAGCAAGGTGGATGTGGATTGGTTTCCATGGACGACGAATGTTGTCACAACACCTCACCTCAGTGCTTTTGATACAATAAAGAGCTTGGTTTACAATGCACTTGCTCTGACTTGACTTCATATAAAATTGTTGCAAAGGAATGAATGTTGAAATAACTAAGGTGAAAGTGTCTTCTGATTGAGGGTGGGTTCACACTTGTGCATGTCTACACCAAAATGGGGACTAAACCTGGACAAGACCAGGACTAAACCAAGACTAGAACAGGACCAAATCAAAGTCTAAATCAGGATTAAACAGGGCTTAAACAAGAACCAAATAAGTGCAAGTGTGAAAAAAGCTATAGATGTAGTAGAAATAGGTAGCAGTGACATTGGTAGTACAAGCAGTAGTAATAAGTAGAATTAGTTATGGTGAATCATTTCTACTTTTGCATGCACAAAACATGTTCTTTGACCTCCTTAACTAATTTTATGCCATCGTTCATGGTAACAAGTAAGATAACCTTTGGATATCATTGTCATTCTTTGGACATCCAGTATTCACAGTCTTCTTTATTGAGCAGTCTCCTAGTGCTAAATGAATCCAGTCTAATAACATTTTATCCAATTTCCTTGGCTATCTGTTCATCGCACAAAAAGGACCTCAAGCGAGACACGTCCATCTTCATTTACTAAAACTTCTCTTGCAAATCTGCCCAGAATGGTTCCACTTACAAAGATGCTAGCAACCAAGTGTTACTCTTTCGGATAGCATAATGCTTTTTATACTCTTTACCATTACTTGTTTATAGAAACTTATGAATACTTCCCAATACTGTTTTGTTACATTGTATTTTAATAAAACAGAATATAAATGTTCATAAAATTCATAAAGAGCAAAATTCTAATGTGCAACTCATAATACCAGGGTATGCTTCTTTCATTTTGTTACTTAAATTAAAGATATATCATTCTCGATAGCAGTTTTTAAAGTCTGAGTCTCACAGTTACATTATTACTGCTATATTCAACAGGGGTTGGTGCATAGCTGTTGCACTGTTTTAATGTGAATATCAATTAAGTTTAAGGCTGTGAGTCTAATTTCTCCATGACAACCAACAGCAGAAACCAGTGTAAGCCACCCGATGCCCACTCATGTTCACGGCCCTTTATGATCATGTAATCACATGTCAGGAGAAAAATGCCAGGAGGGTCCGGGCAAACCTAACAGTATAACTGAAATCAGCAAAAGACCACACTGAACTGCTTTTGTCCTCTCTCCAACATAAGACAAATATAAAGTCACAAAGAACATCTGGTGGTGCTGTGGGCGTGAAGACAGGGCTCAGCATGTGTGAAACAACTCGGTAATAACAGTGGGACCAATGCAGACAGCATGCATTATAGATCCTCCTCTGCCAGTCAGCGTATACAGAGTAGTGTGCACACAAAAACTTGTACAATGGGAAGAAGATGTAATTTTTATGCGCAATATTATGTGTGATGTGATATGTGATAAAATATGCATGGCTACTCAAATGATAAAGGTCATAAGCAGCCACAAAAGCATTTTTATAATATGATATAGCCTACTGCAATAGAAAATATTACTATGAATGACATAATGAAATATTAAATTCAAATATCCTCTACCGTATCCATATCTTGAAACAGGTATGATAAGTAGACCTACAATATTTGGTATGCAAAATCAGATTGTTATTATATCGTACTGTAAGCTAAGTTATGCTGCTAAATAACACTGTTTCTGAAATTGAGACATTTCGACATGTAGAAGCTATTTTCAATCTGAATGCACTGCTCTGAGAAGCTAGAATTTATACTGCCCTCAGCGCCCTGAGCTAGATTAGTTCTGCCCTAAGGGAGGAGTTATAACCTGAAACTGCTCATCAGTATAGACATGTCACATGAGCATGATTCAAGTTTTATCATTTACATTTATCTTAGTTCACTAAATGCTTTGCAGTACACAGGATGCAACAGTGTTTACAAAAAAATAGCTCTATTATAAACAAATCAAAACCATAAATGTTCCCCCGTGGCCAAATTCTCCTCCAAAACAGCAGCAAATACAAGTTCCCAAATTCGCAGAAACCCTAAAAGTTCAAAGCCAGTCGTGAAGCTTTCTCAAACAATAGCCAAAATCACACAAAGCACTCATAAACCTGTTCCACTGCATGCATCTTTCTGTTAGGGGTGAGCATTTGAAAGCTGGGACTCCTTTCAGCTAGATATCACTCTGTGTTGAAAGGCCAATAAATATTTGAGAGGGGAACAGGTCTCCAAAGACATGTTTTATGGCACCAAATAACAACACCGTCCTACCGTCTGGGCCCAAACGCATCACGGGAGCCTCCGGAAAATGAAATGTTATGGGACTGGGAGTTGTAAGGGAAACACAAGTATAAAGTAAACAGAGCTGTAGCCAACTCTGCTTTCACGTTCATCACAACAGTCGCTATAGTGGTGCAGTCCAGCGCTCCCAGAACAAGGAGGAGAAAGTGTTAAGTTAAAGGTGCGCTGTGCAACTTTTCTGGTGGATGGTAGGGCTGTGAGATTAACTGCAATCGAAAATTGAAATCCACAGGGTTAGCAGTTTTTATGCAGAATACAACAGGATATTTTGTTGTTTGAGGAAGAAATTATGATACTTCAAAAACTGCACTCTTTGTGATTTACTAATTGTGCCCATTCAATTTGTAATTTTGATTTGATGGGGATTAATCATCTAGCCTATGGTGTATACTTTCACGTAAAAGCCTAAACCATTCCACAGATATGTTTTAGTATCGCAAACATTAGAGTCAGCAGCTGGTACAAACTACAGTGTCCTTTGCGTCTCCTCTCACACGGGCTGGAT
>JAIEZT010001373.1:18215455-18340455 GCA_019594935.1 Periophthalmus modestus
GACAGGTGGAGGACTCTCAGTCCACATGTTTACCGTGCTCCGCTCAGTTTCTCTACTGATCTAAACATGGCATTTGGCTCCATGAGCTGCACTGACTCCTCCTGCACCTGTGTGTGGATCAGAGCGAGGTCCGTGTCCAGGAGCGCTCAGCTACTCGCAAAGGCGCATGGGGTCATTCCCGGGGAAATAATTCAACGTTTGTTAAAGTTTAAAATGTATGATGTACAGGTCCCCACACCTTGCTTGCACAGCAACAATGGCTGGGATATCTATTGTAGTATTTTTTTCACAACTTCACTTTTCAGGTTCTGGGGTCTCTGTGGCAAATTGCGTGAATTCCGTTAAAACTGTCTGCCCTCGAAACACCATTCTAGTCACCAGTGAGCTCGGGGCTGGGATCTACTCTTTTCTTTTACTCGAGAAGCACCTCAAAGTGTGGACACACTGTTCTGTTCACTTATATGCCTGGACCGTGAAGCTGGTCTAAAAGAGCTTTTCACGCGCCGAAAAGGCGTTTAAAAGGTCAGAAATATAAAGTTCTACATCCCTGTAAGTAGAATTATATTTAAGCTTTTAACTCAAATAAGCGCCAGTCTTTTGCACTCAAGTGGTGGTGGCGAATTGTTCTTGTGCGTTTTGACATTGATGTCAGCCCCTAAATCCAGATAAAATGACGTCTTTACTTTGACTGCGACTTTATTCTCGTGAAATTTATTCTCGCATAGTTGATTTTTGGCCCTTATACTCCGTCGTAGAATTTGTACTTCCATTGCTTCATTGTATTTATTGATTAAGCCTAGATCAATGTGTTACACTAAAGCTACAGCACTTTTCTAGTGGAGGTACGTTACCAGCTTGTCTCTATGGAGATGTTATTACTTTGAATGAAATATTCCACAGCATTTCATTAAAGTTGCATAAATCTATGAAGACAAGCATGGGACGCCACCAATCCAAGTTACAGGTCAGATCTGTGGGAAAGCAACATGAATACAGCAGCATGACTGCATGTTTTTAAGCTACTTTTTAACACCTGTAGTTGACAAATTTAATTCAGTGTGACATCACAGGAAGGCGATACAAAAACAGTTTAATCATCTCAATTGCATAATTTATCCACATAAAATCATTACAAATATGTCTCGTGCATATGTCTCCATATATTTTCTACTCACATGTATATATGTACATGTATATACAGGGCTGATTCATATGCACAATATATTGAGAGAGTGGTGGCTTTAAAGCATTGTGTAATGACTGTCACTGCAGCTGATAATGTCACTGTTACACTCCAGTGATTTGAGGACCAGCTCCAGCGCCGCTTTGCTCAAATTGAGGCTATAGCGCTGCCTCACTGCTGACAGGATGTGAAGAACGTGACATCCCTTCTCTGCAACTACAGTACAAAAAAAAAAAAAAAGTCAGGTTTGCACTTAAAGAAACTACACCCCCATTCTGACTCTGAAAATAATAGAAAGAATTATCATAATGGCTTAAGTAGGAGTAATTGTTTTGCTAATTAGTTCTTTGACAGTATAATTAAGAAAGTCAGCAAAGAAGAATACAAGTGTCAATCAAAAAATGAAAAGTTCAGAATTCGATTAGTTCAACTTGCATTTTTCTCTCTTTGAATCCTTGCGGATGACATCTTTCACTGCAATGACAAGTTCTTTGTCCTGTCCGGTCACCTAAAGATAAAACAGCACATTCATTCTAGAGAGAGGCTTAACGCTGTGCTTTGACTAAAACACATTGAAGTTATCCTCACAGAGTAAACTTCATCCTGGGATTTAACTTTGCGATATATAAAACCTTCATCTAGTAAAGTTTGCAGCGCTTCCTTCAGGAGTTGCAATAGCTGTTGGCAACCAGATGGACCAGCCACAGGTTCCTGTAACACAACAGAAGTTACCTAATAAAGAAATAATAAAATAACTACAAGAGGGGCAGGATTTTAGAAAGCTATATTTAGAAAATCCACAAATGCTAGTTAAACAATTACCTAATAAAGAAATAATAAAATAACTACAAGAGGGGCAGGATTTTAGAAAGCTATATTTAGAAAATCCACAAATGCTAGTTTGAATCACATTCATTATTCATTTTGCTTTACTGTCTAAACTTGCAGCTTAATATTGCTGCCCGATTACAACCACATGCCTTAATGAGTGAATAATATCACATTTTTAACAATATTGTTGGATTGTTGTATTTGCCTTTTTACAAAGGAAAAGGTGTGCTAAATTTTATGGTTGAGGGTCCGCTACATGTTGTCTCCATGGTTACTGATTTACCCGGAATGTTCCACACTATATCATTAAACTTAAATGACCCATATTACACCATTTCTGATCTATGTTATAATATTGTTTCCTCACCTGTCCCAAATATACACCGTGGGCCTTTTTTTGTGTTTTTTATCATGAGGGTCCGCTACATGTTGTTGTTCTCTCAAAACGCTATCTCTTGCACTCTGTTGTACCTTGATCTATGTAATGTCATGTGGTCATCACAAGAAGTGTGCTCCACACATGTTTTTGCACTCTGTTGTAAACTCCGTACACCTTCACTAGAATAATTTGGATATGTTTTTCCCTGTACATTTCAAATCTCTACTGAATTGCAAAAGTGAAGAAAAGTAAAAGGTAGCCATTAACAAGAAAACTGCCCTTTCATGACAACATAAGGTGAAAAAGAGCATTTTGAGCTTTGGAGATATAAACAGACTAATAGTAAAGGATTA
The DNA here is from genome assembly GCA_019594935.1 of Periophthalmus modestus. Lineage (NCBI taxonomy): Eukaryota > Metazoa > Chordata > Actinopteri > Gobiiformes > Gobiidae > Periophthalmus > Periophthalmus modestus. Next base: position 18,218,202 of record JAIEZT010001373.1, read on the forward strand.
CTCAAACAGGCCGTTACAAGAGTAGATGCAAGATAAGTTTAATACCATTATGCGGAACATTCCAGGCACCACCTCCACCAGAAGAGTTACACAGTGAACCTTTATAAGCTATTTCAATAAAAGAATTAGCTGTCGCTTCAGTTTATACTATAAACGCACTGACATCAAGAGAAATCTTAAATAAAAGCAATCAAAGATGTGCAACATTTCTGTACTTTTTACCTGATCTCCTGGTGTAGTTTTGACTTGATTTAAGATGAGAGGCTGCAAAAGTTCTTGAACATCGTAACGCCTGAACTTTGCCACAGATTTCTGGTTTAGAAAATCCCGGATGATGTTCGCCGCCTTGCTTATGGAACTGACTGATGCATCACTAAAGATAAGGGACATCAATATAAGCTTGAAGTCTCTACAGATGTGCAGATATTTTGAGGTTTAATGATTGTGCCACACTAGACCACTACACTAGACAAGACTTTTTTATTATCATTTGGATGTTTAGTGTCAGGGGTCAACACAGTCTGGAGTGGACTATGGGGGTTGCCCAGGGTAAATGTTTTTTTTTTTATTATTATCTTATAAATATAACTTTAGATTGTAAATTCGCAGATCTTGACAAAAAATATGATTGTATCATTAGCCATTTATCCATTTATCTCGCACCTCTAATCTTTCACAGCATTTTTAAAAGGAATGTCTGTGTAATCCCTCAGTCGTCCAGGTCTGATCCATAGCAAAAGGCGAAGTTTAAATCTGTCAACTGGACAAATCATTGTAAGAGTGAAGACATTTCACTGCTCATCCAAGCCGCTTCCTCAGTTCTGAACTGAAGAAGTGGCTTTGCTTTTAAAAGGAATGTTAATGTTTTGTATAGTTTATACTAGTAATATTAAGTTATTAACTAATGCAAACAAAACTGAGGCTACAAAATCTTTATGTTTTAAAAAGGCTGGCCAGCACAGTAAATATGTTTAATCTTGGTAGAGCTTCAGGTTGCAACATTGTTTGTGGCCTCATCAGTTGTCAGCTGTGTTATCTTGAATAAAAGTGACATAGTGCCGTGATGCACCTTGACAGACTGCTGAGAAATGGATACCTAGTGTTAGATTGTAGCTGGAGTGGTTTGTCATAGCACTGTCTGTAGAGCTCAGGAACCTCCATCATCCAAGATATCTGTACCGCCATCACCGGGTCATCCACTTTATCTGAGAACACACACAGATGCACAAGAGTAAAAGACAGATGCAGGGGATGACATATATTCTCATATGGGAAAAGTCTGAGCAACAGTTTACAAGTGGAAGACAGTTAGGATTATTCCAAGCTCCTGGAAAAGGCAACAACAAGACAGTTGCAATACTAATAATGTATACATGAAACAACTGCCATCAAACAGAAAATGATCACAAAATGCCACTATAGTAAGTCATTTATAGTCATTTATACCAATAAAAAAGGTTGAACACATAGAGACACTACTCAAGGCATAAGCACTGTATAAACGTTATAACTATTATGAATGTGCTGTAAGATGTCAGAGACAAAAGTCTATCTTGTGATGGATTATATGGTTTCTCTTGTGCCATCTTATAGCACCGGTGGAACTTTGGTGAAGACCTTTGCCTCACAGATTGTGTAGCAGGTGGGGCTATTCTGAAGGTTTGTGCACCTTCAGAATAGCCCCGTCTGTTTCTGGAGGTCAGGGACACAGGACACTGGGTCGGGGAACCAGAGGAACCTTTCCAGACACAGAAGGTACTCCACACAGAAATACTCTCTCATGAAATTCACAGTAGTTCAGGACTCCCCCTCCATCTGACGTACACAACTTTGTTGTACAACTTGTTCATATAATGTTAATGTAGGGTCACTCAAGCAAGAATCAATACTAAAAAATTTTATAATCACAGGAGAACCTTTCCTGAATAGCTTTAGAATGATCTTGAGCTGTATCAGATCAAATATAAGACCACATGGATTAGTACGACTACCAGCAGAGGGATTACACAGATATAAGACCACACAGTAATATAAAAGAAAGTACTACACATGTTGAAAATGATTTTCTATTGTCTAAATAAAGACTGTTGTTTAATTATCATTGTGGTATTGGAATTGGTATTGAATATTGAGTTTATTCCTTAGTATTGAAATCAAGTTTGAAACTTAGTATCATGACAACACTAATATAACCACAAATAAAGTACACGACTTAAAGGCAATTTAAGTCTAAGCATGGTATCAGCTGGTCTCTACATCTTGGTCAACTAAGCTAATCAGCTTTTGCTGGTCAGTTACTACAAAGAGATAACTTACAGAAAACAGAGGCACTGATTTCTCTTTGCTGCCTTGTTGTTTTCACAGCCCCCCTCACTCTGAGCAGCTCTCCGATCTCCAAGCGACATCGACTCTGCTGGGCATGTTGTAATTTCCTCATCTCCACCACTGGATCAAACCCTCCTTGTGCTCCACCAGTTTGTTTTGTGCCTCCTTTGAAAACAATAAGCAATACAATAAAAACAAGAAGCGTGTGTGCATGATATAATATTGAGGATTATAATGTCTATTAAAGATTGTAATTACTTTAAGTACCTGGAACTGAAGTCTCTTTTAACAAGTCATTTTTCCAACAAAGGCAGTTGATAACACCAGTACTGTCATCCACTAAATAGAAAGAAAAATCTAAGTAGGTAAAGAGCTATCTGAAACAAACCTTTCATACAACTGGTAACAGTTTCTTACCTCCATAGCAGAAGAAGTCATCTCTTTCCCTTTTGTAAACCACTATTCCTAGTATGTCAACTTTGTAGATTGGATGTGAGTTGTAGAAGTAAATACCTGATGTAAATAAACCAACAAATGTGATGATTAGAGATAACTAACCAACATAGTTTAGTTTAGTTTATTGGTTTATTTTTGTGTGCAAATCTCATAAAAGAAGAGATGCTTTACACCAGATTTAGCTAAAGCTAGTTTCCATTTGCAGTCTGCATCCAAGTATCTATCCATTTACCATCAAACCATCCATTCTTTCATTTAAAAACATCATACTCCACATTTCCACATTTAAAATTACCCAAATGTTATGTCAAAAATTACCATATAAGCTACAGCATGCAAATACAGATCAGTGTTGACAATGCTGACTTTCTAAAAGGACTTTTCTAACATTTTAAGAGAGGTACCTCAGGTCAGAGGAGAGTTTCAGCCTGCCTGGAAGCTTGTTCTACTCTTTAATGCCCTCCTATGACAAGGCCGTCTGTGCCAAGGCTGAGCTACATCTGTGGAGCCTGCAGACACTGTGACTTGTGGGCCTGGATGTTCTGCTGGTCTGCTTAGAGCAAAACTGTTCAAATCTCTTAAGCAGTGGAGGTGCAGCATTGTTTAAAATTCTATGTATAATCGCACATCCGAATGCAAAATCAAGTTCTCAAAGTTTCAATTCAATGTATTTTTGTAAAGCCTAAAATCACAACAGCAGTCGCCTCTTAGGCCTGTTTAACATGTTTTATTTTGTAAGGATTTGACAATGATGATGCTTTAAGTGGTTTCTTGTCTAGCACTTTTACTGCCTGATTATACACCGATTTTAGTAGTTTTAATGTTGGCTCGCTTGCTTAAGCAACATAGCAAAAATACACAAAAACAAGTATAGGCTTTTGAAGAAAGTAGCGTCCAATCATCTCATAATAATGGGTAGTTTAGTTACTGATGCCCAACCTGGCACTTGTGTGGATTCTGTCATCTGAAGGATATCTCTGATGTACAGTCTTGCATATGCAGAAAATATCGGATCCAGTCCCCATAACACGAACGGCGTTTCTTCCTCTGGTTCCATTGTAACAAACTGCATGTCATTGTGTACAAATATTGAAGAGGTGTTTATTGCAGGTTACAAAAGTACAGCCAAACAGCAAAGGCTAGCCCCAGCAAGTCTCAAAAAGTGACGCAGATGAGGAAATCACGTGACATTATGTTTTCTGAAGACTATCATCTAATTTTGAGCATATAAAACCGTAATTCTAACTAAAACTCATTTAAATCTTGTAAAAAAGAAATAATAAAATACAAACTACTAAAAAATCTAAAACCTAAAATTGTCGTTTACGCTCTGTCCAGCGTGTCTGGTGCCGCATTGGATCTTGGGAGTTGTAGTGTTTCATACACAAAGAAACCAGAGAGTAGCAAAATTTCTCTACATTTCACCGCCAAAAAGTAACATATCTTGTTTTTTAGCGTTTGCTTTTGAACGACACGTTGTATATTTAATTCTTGCGCAAAACGAGAGTGTATTTGTGTCAATTTTCGGTCTCCAGTACGGACGAGGGCAGCAAAAGACTAAATTTACCCCGCCAACTGTCAAGCACGAGGGACACGAAGAAAGAAACCGCGGACGCGCACTCGTGAACGCGCTTTGACACTAAATCCGCTACATTACTGAACCCTCACCATGTCAGGGACCAGAGCACTGTTTTGGTCCCGTTACACGCTTTAAAACCTGCTGATCAAGGAATATTTTCTTGTTTTTAACCACCAAAGCGGAATATACTCTTTCGTGGAATAGCTCTGTTTCTAAGGACGTTTTTTTTATGTTCTTTTTGTTTAGGAAAAGCCCCGCGGGGTTTGTCGGGCCAGTCGTAGGTCGCCAGGAGTTGGGTCAACAGCGAGCCGTTAACCGTTACTTTGCATTAAAATAAAAGTCACGGTGGGACAGTTTCTATTGTTTTTTTGCGTATCTAGGTTAACCTCAAATTTTTTGGGGTTAACGATGAGTATTTTCTTTGCGGATTGTGCTTTCTACGAAGTGGTCCGAGACTTGTGAAAGGCTAAGCTAGTTTTTATTTTGTTTAGTCGCACAACGGGGGAGCAAAGCATTGTATTGACTGGCTAGTTTTTAACCATTTTGACTGCTTTTGCTAGCTCAGTGGTTGGATGAGTCATTATTCAGGATGTCATTCTTTAATTTCCGTAAAATATTTAAATTGGGGGCTGACAAAAAGAAGAAACAGTATGAGAACGTGCGCAGGGATGAGAACCCGGAGGAAACGTGGGAGATCATTGGAGAACTGGGAGATGGAGCCTTTGGGAAAGTCTTCAAGGTATGACCAGCCTCAGAAACTTACTCAATAATGCAGTTTGGCCGTTTAATCTGATTCCTGACAAATCCATTTCATCCACTCATTCTTATCTCGCCACACAGGCACTTTCTATTCATTGTTTTATATTGATTACCCACCCACCACTTTCCTCCAACCCCACACCAGAGCTGAACCCACGTGACCTACTGCTGACAGCCAATATTTATGAAATCCTCAGTTTTGTTAGCCTTTCTCTTTCTGATTGACAAATAGTTAGACTGCAAAACATATCTTGCTGTATTACAATTAGTCTTTCTTTCTTTCTTACTTTTTTACTTTCTCTATCTATCTATCTATCTATCTATCTATCTATCTATACATATCTATACCTACCTACCTACCTCTGTACATGTCTGTCTGTCTGTCTGTCTGTCTGTCTGTGTGTGAGTCTGTCTGTCTGTCTGTGAGTCTGTCTGTGAGTCTGTCTGTGAGTCTGTCTGTGAGTCTGTCTGTGACCATGTACAGATTCATTAATCTTACACAGGGGTGTCCGAACTATGGCCCGGGGGCCAAATGCAGCCCTCAGACTACTTTTTATTGGCCCTCAGGCATCCTGCCGAACCGGCCCAATTGATCATAAGCAGTACTTTTAACAGCAAATTAAACTATATCCTCAAACATCACATTGCATTGTGATACAGACCTAAAATGAATGTGTTTCAAGCCTTATTAATACACAACGGCTCTGTCAAAGCTGTGTATAAAGCACCGCACTGTATTGATCAGCAGTCTGTGACCCTCTGCTTTGAATATGTTTTGAGATGTGGCCCTCGATTAAAAAAAGTTTGGGCACCTCTGATCTTACAAAAGAAAAGATGAGTTGTACCAGATTTACCTACTTCTTCTCATAACATTACTTTTGTAATGTTATGAGAAGCTCAAAAGGGTCCATGAGTTTTAGAATTATGAAATATTTGAGCCATTGTCATAGCAATTAACAATTAAAAACAAAATCTTTCGTCAATTATAACAAGAAAATCCATACATCTGACAATAAGACACAAGCACAGTCTGACAATGCAGCTTCTGTCAATAACGTATTAACTGTAATTACAATCTAGAAATGAAGAACTTGGCTGGAATTGGGAGACACATCTCTTTTGTTTAACTGCCATGTTCTATTTTGGTCTCTTCTGTATCCCATTGTTGCTTTCCATTGTACTTGAATTAAGCCTAATCTTCTTGCATAATTAATTCAGTCACAAGTTTCCTCTTTAGTGGCATTAAACCTGCAATCCTCATGTGCAACATAATAATACTACATGCGTGTTTTTGCAGGTTACAGTAGTAGTAGCTCATTTCACATAAAACATTTGAACCTTTTTATATAAATTACATTTGTGAACAATTAGAGAGTACTGTTAAGCCTAGACTAGAGTTTATGTATTTCCTAATGCCAATAGTAAAGCAGAGTTGGGTCACCAGGAAGTGGCTGCATCCTATATCACTTCATTTAGCACATCCTGTTCACAAAAAGTCAAAACAAACAGCTGAATTTTCCACTTTGTCGATATGTCTCATTTCTGCTGACCACAACGAATCAACCACGTAGAATAGTCTCATTCATTATTTTGCAAATGATGGAGCGAACTGCAAAGAGATAACCTCTAAGAACAAAAGAGTAATGTTGTTTGCAAAGCTTGTAGTTTGGGCTTTATTTTGACTCCCATTATGCTTATTGAGATTCACATTAATAGATAAAAAATATGATGGCCCCCGCTGTAAAAAACAAAAAACAAAAACTAATTGGACAATAAATTACTTGCCATTGATTCCCTAATAAATATCGACAGGGTTTCGACAAGGCATTGTAGAAGTATTGCTTGCAGCTACAGCTGGGCAATTGTGATTTGGTTTTGCCAAATAAAATGTCTTTCAGTGTTAATTTCGTTCTTTCTTTCTTAATTTCTTAATTTATTTATTATTGATCATTGTCATTTCGTTTGACACATATTTCTTCCTTCATAATCTGAATTCAGGCTCCAAACCACATCCTTTCACTGGCTGTAGACCTCTCAAATAAGAACAACCAAACTGTGAATCCATTCAAATTCAATAAACTGCAACCCTATTTTTTATGTGGAGAAATCAGAATTTTCAATTGTCAAAATAAATGTACTTTTGGCTTTTGAAATTTGACAGTATATGTTTGTAAGATTGGTAATTATTTTATTCCAGGCTCAAAATAAGCAGACTGGCATTCTGGCTGCAGCCAAAGTCATTGACACCAAAAGTGAGGAGGAGCTGGAGGACTACATGGTGGAAATCGACATCCTGGCGTCCTGTGACCATGACAACATTGTCAAACTGCTGGATGCTTTCTACTATGAGAGCAAACTCTGGGTGAGTCCTGAACAGATAGGAGTGAAACAGAGCTTCCTTTGTATGTGATAAAACATACAACAATGACTGGTTCAAGAAAAAAGCAGCCAAAAATACAAAGAGGTATTATTTGGAAAAACATGCTGTGCAATGGTTAATTGACAGTTATGAGATATAGATAATTGGTGAAATCCCAAGGCAGTGTTAGGTCACATGAGGTATTTTCTATTTTACTGTTACAATACAGCAAAACAATAGTCCACTTGTTTCAGACATGTCATTGCAACGTATAACGCAGTTTCCATTTGCTTGCATGTACACAATTTGAGTGTTTTTCTCCAGTCCAGCAGTTTCTCATAACCTTAAGCACGATTTTATATAAAAATTATGATTCCTGTTACCCAATCAATCAATCAGTCAGCAGCCATATTGGTTCTACTCCTAATGTACACAAATGTCAATTCCAAAGAAATCTGCATAAACTGCTCAAATAAGCAGTCCTATCAGCTGTGGTCTGACAATTATACAATAATAACTGACATCATACAAAAGCACAGCTGCATCTTAAAACACAAGTTTGGTTTTGCTGCAGCAAGATACTCATTAAATGCTAATGAATGATTAGTGATTGCGATTAGCACACAGGTAATGGACTTTAAGAAATCTTCTATTACCTGAAACCTGACTGGTAAGTGTCTAACTTTCCTTGTGTGTGGTAATAGTGCTGCACTAAATGTGAATTTAGTTTTCAAGTTATTTTGGGCTTCCAGTTTTTAGATTGATGGCACTGCCTGTTGTAACTCTGTAAAGTCATAGAAAAGCTGTTCAAAAGCCTCTATTCCTGAACTGACCACCCTGAGACCTGAACCGCTTGCCAAATTACCTATTTGGCAAAAAAACGACACCTTTCACACAACATTTGGAAACAATTTTTACGTGTGCAGAAAAGCAAAGTAGAAAGACTAAACACTCACCACTTTCCGTAGAACCAATATGGCTCCAATCAACCTCAATTAAATTCTATCACGGACATGTGACATAGGTTAGCATGAACCGATTGCCTATTAATACTTTGCAGCTGAAGTCATCAACATTGCTCGGGCTTTGCTCTGTTAGAAGCTCTATTAGACTTTAATCTAATTTCATTTTAACACAATCTCAAGAGCTGGCTTAGTTAAAACTACAATAGGTGAGCCTATTTATGCTGTTAAACAAGTCTCTCTCACATAAAATTACAGTCTCTCACCTTTTTGTGGAAAATCAAAACAGAACCATGAAGTCTCATATTGATCACAGGCTCCTTAAAAAGCAGGGTCGTTAAAGGCTGAATAGAGTAGTTTCAGCTGAAACTGGAGACGTAAGCTGTTTAAAGTTTCAGATAGCTATGAGGCAGTGTCCACCAGCAATCTGACCAGAACTGAAAAAGTGGTTTGGATGAGCAGCGAAACATCTTCACTCTTACAACAATTTGTCCAGTTGAGAGATTTAAACTTTGTCTTTTAGTAGAGACAAGAAGGTGACAAACGCTCCACCAGAAAATTACATTGCACCTTTAACCTTCCATGCCCAAAGACTAGTCCCCTGTCATAAATGTATAAATCACTTTCACTGGTATTATGCAGTAGGGGATACTGCAATAATTACCTGGGTGTTAAAATCCAGTGCATTTCTTTCTCTGCTCAGTCTTTCCTCTCCATTGTGCTGCAGACAATAGCCAGAGCCCGGTGGAGTTTGTCTGTAGATTTTAATCATGGCCTCTGTGGCACCTGTTTGTGTCAGAGAGAAGTTATTCAGGCCATTTCCCATTCAAGATGAAAGGCCTGAATTCAAATAATGTTCATAAATTACACATAATGCACATATTGTTCATCTTGGATTGGCACTACAAACCAAAATGCTGTGTTGTATTACGGGTTTTTCCAGCTTCCCCCTTCACATCATAGACAGAGGGAGGCAATATATTATCTACAAAATTGTTGTATATAATTGTTTCATAAGGGATGTAAAATATCAGGTATCAACAATGGGAAAATAATATAAGTGAATGTTAAAATTAACCAAAAGAGCAGAATAATCATATATGATACTCCAACCTCAACCAATGGACAGGCACATTATGTGCCAAATACTGACAATTTAAACTTTATTTGGCACCAAGGAAAAGTCTTGATACCAGTTTTGATGCCATGGTGATAATAAAAAGTAGATACAAAGGATAACCTGGACTGTTGGGGCTAATGGTTTCAAATTGGTTCTCTGCTCATCAAATCTTATTTAACTTGTGCCAGGTCTTTAAAGTACACTGCTTTCTGGGTAATAAAGCCAGTATTCAAAAGCATGTTCTAAGCAGGAATTGAACCTTAGTGTAATGTGCAAGTTCAATACCATACTGATTATACCACTAGAACAAGGAGGAGAAACTAGTTTCTAGTTTCTGTAACATTACAATGTGGTCTTATGACCCTGATATTGAAGAGGACCATTCTAAAACTATTCAGGAAAACGTCAAATTTAGTCCCCTTTATGTAATTTCTAGTAGTGTTGATACTTTGATTTGTTTAAGTGTTGACTGATATCGATATCCTGTGCCAATATTCAGATTGTCGTCAGTGCATCAGATGAGTCTTTTTGAACAGACTCATGAGAAAAATGATAATATTAGAGCATTATTTTGCTGTATGTTGACACAAACATGTGACAGCTTATTTTATATTCCAGATAAATAATTAATAATTAATTTATGATCTGTACCTGCTATGGAAGCTAAATATCTGTATCAGCAAATATTGATTATCGGCTAAAGCAGCAGGCCAAATATTGGATATCACATTGGCCCATCCCTGTAAAACCTCATGAATGAAGTGTGAGTTGAGGCTGTGCACTTGTTCTGAGCTGTTTGTGTGTCAGATAAACAGAGAGAAGGAAGCCACAGCCCGGCCTCAAGTTCCTCTGGTGCTGTTGCCATTGGCCTAAGAGGGGCCCATTGTACAGCACTAAAACAACAGCACGCCTACAGACTTACCAACACAGGAGCAGAGCAATAGTCACGATTGTTCAGGGAGTAGGGTTGGGGTTATTGACAAAAAAAATGTCAATCATCATATTTTCAGGGAGTCTTAACAGTAACTACAATCAGATCATATTTTTGAAGCCATAAGAAATGTGCTGAAACAGTTGAGGTTCATTTAGAGGTAATATATGCAACTATTGATAATGTAAATATTGGGTTTATTGCATATAAATATAATACAAAAACACTTTTGTGGTTAATTTTCTGAGTTCTCAACTATTGAAAGACATGTTTTAGAACATTTCTGTAGGATTGCCAATATATCTTCAAAATTACTTCCTTTGAGTGGAACATACTGCAAGTCACTTTTGTATTATTATTTCACTTCGCTGGACACTCTTAGGGCATTGTTGTTTGCTTTAGAAGAGCTGTTCAGTTCTACAAAGATTTTCAGTTTCATCCAGTCACTGACCAACAGTGTATCAGAAATAGTTTGAGTAACCGCATCAGCCATAATGCATTTCTCAATGGCTTCATGAATGTAGAAGTTGCGCTTGTACTTCCCTCTCCCTGTGACTAATGTTCACCAAATCACTAAAGGGCTTACTCTATTAGTACAGTTTTCTGTTTACGGGGTCAAGATTATTCGCAACTGAATAACAAGTGTTTCCCACAGGTTAGCACTGAGGCTATCGTAGCTCAAAAATTTATCTGAATCATTTTATTTAATAAATTTATAGAGTGTATATATTATTAAAAATTATATTATTAAAACATTCTAATCATAATTCTACACGCTTTTAATATTTCATTTGTGTTCAGCTTGTAGTTAAGGCTATGGAGATAAAAAATGGACTAAGGAGGGTCTCCTTTATTAATGATAAATACTGAACATTTAGAGTTTTCACTCATCATTAGTGTTAATAAATTGCAGAAGACATCACATCACTTTAATAACTGCAGTCCTAGCTAACTACAAAACAGCCCTGTATGATATTAAAGCCATAGTATGTAACTATGCTTGTGTGTTTGTTTTGTTTTTAAACTGAAAAACACAGAAAAACATTCAACCTTACTGTGAGTAGGCTTGCTTGTCCACAAACTTAATTCTCGTTTGTCTCCTCGAGGGCCTCCTCCTACATGTTTCCATGGAAATATTGTTTCTGTGGCTATAATCTTCCACAGTATGGCATAAAACCTCTCCATGGGCAATCTTTTATGGATAAGTAAGGCTTTAACTTTCTGTATCTATGGAATCATGACTTTCTACCTCATACTATTGCTCAAGTGGAACATCTGCTAACCCTTTAGTTCTGGAAATTAATTTCATGAGATGCTTTCATAAATTTTAGAATCAGTTTTAATGTCATTGTCAGTGAACAAATTCACAAGCTAGAGAGCTTATATTTTACTATTATGCAACGATAAAGTAAACACATGCATCATCAAGTAAAATACAAGGTTTTATGTTTGTGAACTTCACATATCACATGCCTTTTCTCAAATGTTTGAGCTCTTGAATGTTTTTAAGATTTAGTGGAATGTAGATTTTGATGAAAATCACAATTCAATATTTTCCACTAATCATTCAGCCACAGTGTTTCTATTGCCAGGCTAAATAAAGTCTCCTCCAGATGCTTCACCTTATCTGCAACTACACCACAGCCAAAGCCAAGGTGCAGTGTCCATAGAAACTAATCCTATTAACGGTATGAGGCTCTGGCTGAGTGGTGAAACACGTCCACACTGCAGCCTCCACTGGGACAATCCTCTTATGTCAGAGCCAAACTGCAGCTCCTAAATGCCCCTACGAGCTCATTCACAAATAGGCCCAGGTCATTCACTCGCATTTAGTTCATCTGATACTTAGTTCATCTGAAGCATAGCACAATAAATTTGCATTTTAATAGTAGGATTACATTCAAAGTTCACATCTTGGTTAGAGAAAGATATTGGCTGGCTGATGTATATCAAGCCAATATTACTTCTCCAGATCTCCAGCACAGGACCATGTTTTGCTTTGGCCAACTTGTTGCCTAAAGAGTGCACATAAAACTTTATTTTAACACTTGAATGCAATGAGATAACTGCACAAAACATGATTAAACAGCTGTCTTAAAGGTTTGTGATTAGAAAAAATGTGGGTGTGTGGGTGAGTTTGTAGTAAATTTAAATAACATATTTATTTCAGAAAATTATTAAAGTCATCCCTACATATCAGCCTAGAAATATCAGCTGAGCTTGCTCAGTTGCTCTGCATTCTAAACACTCACATCGACTGTGGGGAAAAAAAATATAATGGTCAGTCTCGAATCTTAATTACTTTCAGTAGTTAACATTTGAAAGAACACTGAAACCTGATCTTCTAAAGTAATTCAAAAATGTCTTGCATTTCACATAATGAGGAAAACTAACTCCCCACATCAGGTTTTCCTGGTGTCTTAGTGTAGTGTGAGATTCGGTGTGATGATTTGGGAGTTTTGTCGGTTGGATGAGCACAGTCGATGTTGGGGCAGGACGGATAAATGAATGCTGTAGAAGAGAACCTTCCAGTCCCACACAATAGAGCAGAGTCCAGAGAGGTGGTGCCTGACTGAACTCTACATAATAATGCAGTGGATTTATATAATGCTTAAATGCCTCACTCTTTTCTTTGACAGATTCTCATCGAGTTCTGCGCAGGAGGGGCCGTCGATGCCGTCATGCTAGGTGAGTCATCATTTTTCTTTAGATTAGGTAACCAAAATCTGTTTGAAAAGCAGCCTTTACTATGTAATTCAGCAAAAATTCACAAGTCCCACAAACCATACTATGGAGATCAGGATCAAACGTCATAAATAGTTATTGGCTAAATCTGCCATCTCTGTTATAAGCAAACTAAATAGTCAAAATTATATTTCAGTAACTGTTACTGTTATCTGATCTATACAGACTCTAAAGCACGTAACTTTTGATAACAAAAACAGTGCAATTATTAAATATAAAAGTAAAAAACAAATCTGATTTTGGGCAGTATTGCATTTAATTTGTAAGTACTCTCTTTCAGTCACCGTAAAGCATTATTTGGTTGAAAAGGGGCTAACTTAACTGATGATCTCATTGTAGTTGTATTTATTTGGTTGTAATTGTGTTACTTTGATTTTTTGCAGAGCTGGAGAGACCCCTGACCGAGCCCCAGATCCGAGTAGTTTGTAAACAGACGCTGGAGGCGCTGGTTTACCTCCACGAAAACAAGATCATTCACAGAGACCTGAAGGCTGGGAACATCCTCTTCACCATGGACGGGCAGGTCAAACTGGGTAAGTAACACAAATATGTCAATAAAGCAGTGGTTTTATTACTCAAATGTCTAGTCAGGTTATTGGAAATAAATTAAAATGCAAGTCTAGTTTCACTTTATTTTATTGCATGCCCTGACCATGACCGTTTTATTTTACCATAGTTTATATTATTATTCTTTGTTTAAATTTGCGCGATAAAGCCTAAGCAGGTTCCTAGTTTGTGATTTTTTTTTCATTTGCAATGGCAAGAAAACTGATTCTGATGATACAAGCATCAGGAAAACTGTGAAGCTTACTTTAGCTGTTCAAAAAATCTACATCAGGAATGGTACCCATTGGGATAACTTACATGTCTCTTCATATTAATGTGGGTTCTCTTTGAACACTGGTTTAATTATATCTTACCTTGCCTGAAAAGAGATGCATCAGTCCAGCTCTGTCAGTCACTCTCAGATTAATCCAAATATTATGAGATTTTATTTTATTTTTTTTATCTGTAACTAATGGTTTAACAGCAACTACAAGAGTAAATATGCATTCATTGATTGACTTTCCTGAACCTACACCCAGTGTAGTATTTATCCATCTCCATGTATCTAAAAAATAGCCATTTGTCAAGTGCAGTATCTTGGACCTATAGTTGTTCTATGCACCTGAGAACCCTTACATGTAATGGCTCAGAGTGACTAATGATAAAATAACTTTACTTCACATTGGTCTGTTTTGAAAACTACTTTGAACTGTTTGTTTTTGCTGCAGCCATTGATAAATCTGTTGTATTCCCATTACATAGCATATTATTTTTGTGTTGAAAAGACTTTTGAGCTGTGTTCTTTATTCTTTTATACACTGCTCAGTTCTACGTTCCTCTTGTGGTCTGTGATATAACTCCTGGAAATACTACCTCACATTCAAACTGTTTATAGTCTTTTAAACCAGTGCAGCCCCGAAAGTCACATAAACCCTACACTCACGAAAAAACATGATTATTCTTGCACTGAGCTTAAAATGTTTATATGAATCTACAGCTAAGCTTTAAGTCTTAGAGAAGGCAAATTTTTTCTGGTATTTAGTTATAATTTCTAAACTACTTGGAAAGCGATGCTGTTGAATATTAGTTGTATTACAGTTTTTGTGAAAAAAGGTAGGTGAAAACAAATCATTTTGGGAGCTATGGCAACTCAAAGTAAAGATACAGTATATCACTTTCTGGATGTGGTGCATCACCATGGTTCCATGGATAAAGAAAGTTAAAACTAACCTACCTACTACATTCTGTGGAAGATAATAGCCAAAGGAACAACATTTCCAAACAAGCAGGAGGAGTAAGGTTTGTGGAGATGCAAGCTTACTCAGAGTAAGGACACATGTTTTTCTACATTTTCAGTGCAATATGAAAAAAACATGCTTTAATTTTGGTCTATTTTTTAGCGAAATAGTTACGTACTGTGGCTTTAAGGAAAGTCGACTTAATATTACTCAAACAAAATGAAATCACTCAACAAAAAAACAAAAAACTGTTTGTTTCTTTTGATGCTAGTACACATGGCTTACACTTCCACATGATCCATCCTGTGATGCATGCTTAATACATTTGGTGAGTGAATGCCAGAATCCACATATGTCTGGCATACTGGAATTAGCTTCAGACATTATTTAAACCTTAGTGGAGTACATAGTTGTAATAGACGTCACAGTACAGTGTGTGAGTCACTCCTCCCTGGACACTGCAGCTCACAGAAACCACACACTGAGCCTTTAGTCCAATGGCATAACTCACAATGCGATTATGTGAGCTGTGTTTTCATAATTACTGCATTTCATATGACCGTAGATTTTATAGGCCTGTAATTTATTTAATAGTGTGGAGGATCTTTAAAAGTGCATTAAATAATCAGGGAGACTTCCTAGATAATCCAGATATTATTAATAATATTAGACAGCTGATTGTATAAGCTAATATTTAGTAACCTGTTACATGGTTACAAAGGGCACAGCTTTGGACCACTTTGATTTGAAGTAAAATAAAGTTTTTGATTTTGTTCATTTGCATCTCATGTTTTTCAGCTGACTTCGGAGTGTCTGCCAAGAACACCAAAACACTACAGAGAAGAGATTCCTTCATAGGAACACCCTACTGGTGAGCTACTACGTCGGTATTTATAGTAGATATAGAAATTGGCTATTTTTATTTTCATGATTTAAAGGTGCTGCACTCTAACAAAACAATGTGAAGAACCAAACAATAACAACATTTTAAATTGTTTACAGCAGTCTAACAGTGGTTCAACTTATTCCTCACTTTCCTAATGCATTCCTAGCATCCCAGTTGGTCACTGCAAAACAACTAGCATGCTAACAGCACCAGCATTACTTTCTGGTTGACTGACAACAAAAACACTCTGATAAATAGATGCAGACGACACATAGTAATCTCTTTTTGTAGCCGCTTTTACTATATATCTGTACTGGAGCAAGACAGATTGTACATTATTGCATGAAAAAAAATCAAGTACAGCCCACTTTAAACTTTATTTTTGCATTTCTTTTCAGGATGGCGCCAGAGGTAGTGATGTGTGAGACTTCTAAGGACCGTCCGTATGACTATAAGGCAGATATCTGGTCTCTGGGTGTGACCCTGATTGAACTGGCCCAGGTTGAGCCCCCGAACCATGAGATGAATCCCATGAGAGTTCTGTTGAAGATTGCCAAAGCAGACCCTCCCACCCTCATGCAGCCCTCCAGATGGTCAGTCAAACTACAAAGATGGTCTGTTATTGTATATAGAAAAATATAATGCTTCAAGAACAATACGGTCTGTAGTTGAATATTTGAGTTAGGGCTGGGCAATAAGACAGAAAAAAACATTTCAATTTCAATTTGATTTAATTTGTCTTAATACAATGATTGTCATTATTCATAAACAAAAGGGAATTTTAATTCCAACAAAAAATGTGTCAAATTTCTGTGTCCGAAGTTTGAAATCTAACCCAAACCACATGCTTTTACTGACTGGATATTCACTGAATCTTCATTTACATAATTTGATTGATTCATTTGCACACTCCTAATTTGAGTTGTCATAAGCAACACTGGCAGGCAGTATAGTATTTTGAAATGTATGTAAACAATCCAAGAGTTTTAAGCATTATTACTATGTTTAATGTTTTCATTTCTATTTAAGTTGAGAGATTTTTAAACCTTGTAATGTATGTAAATGTAACAACATTTCATTGTATGTGTTTTTATCATCTCACTAGGTCCCCAGAGTTTAGTGATTTTCTTCGACGATGTCTTGACAAAAATGTGGACAACAGGTGGAACGCTGCACAGCTTTTACAGGTTTGAGAAGGCTTCTGTCTGTCATTTTGTGCCAGAAGATAAAATAAACTGTTTTTGGACAACTCACCTTCACCTATTTGGAGTGTGAGCTTGTGTCGCATAACTAAGATTTTAAATATATTTTTGATACAAAGGAAAAGACATCACTTGACATTGAGCTTGATACTAGAATGATTCAAATAAACATGTTTTAGACATTTCTACTCGTATACGGGTATGTTGTTTTAGTATCAATAATATGTCTGAATATCTGTTTTTTTTGACAACCTTTGTGTGAGCGCTAGGTGGTGTCCTCAAACCACAGCCTCTAATTCAATCCCAGGGCAACTCTGATTGAATGAATAATGGTTTATTCTAGTTCTTTAAGATTGCACATTAAATCTATTATTATTTTTATCAAGACACAGCCAGTTTGGGGAAATAAAGACATATGGTGACTTCTGCCCACCTGTCATTCAGATAGTGTAGAACTTACCTGCGGACATCTGTACAGTGCGACAGGTGTGCCCAGACCTGGCGCTCATCCCCGTGTTTCCAGCACTGACGTCAGAGCAGGCTGTGCTTTTTCCATCAGGCTTACAGGGCTACTGACAAATCTGTGTCACTCCACAAGCAGTGCAGGTAGAGGTGTACATCAGAGTTATTAAACAGACTTAAACATAGGTTTTTGAGTGGGGAAAAAGAAGAAAATGGGACTGAAAATGCAAAATTGTGGAGTGCCACCAGTGAAGGTTTTGATATCTAAGAAGATGCATATTCTAAGGCCAGCCATTCTTTATGTCCAGCAGCTATCAAAACCAAAGAAGGTACGTTATATAGAAAATATACGTGGTTGCATTGTAGTTTTCCATTGACTTGCAGAAAATTAATAGTGCATTGATTGTATTATATTAAACTAGTTTTGATAGTAAGATATGAGAGAAAATGTACAAATATACATGTGTACATATAATGATTGAGGGTGATTATTAGGCCTGCAAAATAATCACAATCAAGTCAAAATTTAAAATTAAATGGTTGCAATTAAGAAATGAATAAGGTTGCAAAAAAGTCTTGTCTTAATTTAGTTTATAAATACTGTATTTCAGGCTTTTTAATTAAAAAATGAATGGGAAATGTAATTGTAAAGTCAATGCTACTCATTCTTTTCCAAAATTGTTAGTGTGCACTTTATCTAGATAATGCATGTAGTGTTAAAACCTCCAGGACCTATGATTTTACATCAAGAAAGAAGAAATATCTTAGTTATGTAACTGAAATTAAAATGAAAACATTGAGAATCCAGCCTTCCCCTGATA
Organism: Periophthalmus modestus; assembly: GCA_019594935.1. NCBI lineage: Eukaryota > Metazoa > Chordata > Actinopteri > Gobiiformes > Gobiidae > Periophthalmus > Periophthalmus modestus. The sequence goes on from JAIEZT010001373.1 coordinate 18,236,593, forward strand.
TTTTGTTTTTTATAGCATTCGTTTGTGTCGAGTGTGCTGGATAATAAGCCACTTCGGGAGCTGATTGCTGAAGCCAAGGCTGAGGTCACTGAGGAGATCGAAGAGCACAAAGAAGAGGAAGAGGAGGAGGAGCCGGAGCCACGGCTTGTGAGTGACCTTTGACATTTGCGCTGCACTCAGTTTTACAAAAGATTATACAGTTCTAAGCTTCAATTGACTTTGTACCATCCTTGCACCCTTGCAAAGGGTGAAAACTATTAACTTTCTTAGCTGTGAAGGTTGAAGAACTTCACCATGAGTCAGTCATCATCATCAATTTATAAATACATTTGGTATTGTTTTCTATCCTTTCTTTCAGCTTTAGTCACTTTTGCATTGTACACTATTGTTCCTTTGTTTGATAAGAAAGTTCCAAAATGATCAATATGAAGCTAATCAAACCTTATAATCGTGGTAACTGTTTTATTGCATTGCATATATTTTACATTTATGTTTGTTAGCCCTTAATTCTAAAAGATTTACAGATGATAAAATACCATGTGACATTTATTTTTATTGACTCTTCTGTCTCTGCAGGGCCACAAACGCGCTCCATCGGACGTCAGCGTTGCCAGTTCAGAGGATGAGAAGATCCCTCTATCTCCGACCAGTTTGGAGTCTGTCCCAGAGAACATGGAGACTCTTACCCCCGTCACTCCCCTCACTCCCCTCACTCCCCTCACCCCTGTCACCCCTCTTACTCCCCTACCTGCTCATGCTTCCCTATCTGTGGCCAACCATGTGGACGAGCCTGCATCCCCTGTGGCAGTGGAGCAGAAGCATGAAGTTACAGACACTCCCATTGAAGAGGTAGAGGAAGCAGTGGAAGTAACACCTACAGAAGCAGAGGAAGATATTGCAAAGACAGAACCTGATGCCCCTGCAAAAGAAATGGAAGGACTGGAGTTAACTGTAGACGATGAGAAGGAGGTGGACACTGCAGAGGCTCTAGAGACCACAACGGACAGTTCAGAGGCAATCCAAATGCCACAGGAAGACAAGATGGGAGCCGGGCAAGAGCCACTATCAACAACAGAGGTAGAAGAAGAAGAGGAGGAGGATGAGGAGGAGCGGTACAAACATCTGAAAGTTACCGTCACACTGCCAGAACAAGTCGCTTCAAACAAAGAGAACGGAGAGAAGGCGGCTGAGAAGGAGGAGGCTAAAAATGAGAAGGAGTCCACAGCTGATAACAGCAGTGTTGACCTTAACCTGTCCATTTCAAGCTTTCTGTCCAAAACTAAAGACCCAGCGTCAGTTTCTATACAGGTAAATTTTCCCCGCACATATCTGCTGAAGATAGGCGATTTTTATTTGAAACATTTTATTGAATTCAGTTTTCTGTGTAATTTGATCTTCATTAAGGATACACACGCAAGCACATAATCCAAATGCCACATATTGCTTATATTTCCTCTTTAAGCATCATCTTTGAAGATTATTGTTACTTGTGTGAAAATGTGTGTATGCATTTATTGTCAAGTTTGACTATGGCAGGGACTGGGACACAATAAGACTATAGGCGACTACCCTATCCTCCAAACTCATTTGACGACAGCAATATAGCTTAACACAGTACTAGATGCCTGAACTCAAACCTCATCTCACAACAATCATAATTGGTTTTCAAGCTTTTGAAAAATCAAGCTCTGGTCAATTTATGTATTTTATTTTGCTATTTAGAAATATGCTTTTTATGCTGCCCTGCTACAGTTTTGCACAGCACTTATTGTAATTAATGTAAAATTGTTTTCTCTTTTGTTTTTTCACAGGAGACAAGACGTCAGAGGAAGACACTGAAGAAAACTCGTAAGTTCATGGTGGATGGAGTTGAAGTCAGCGTCACCACCTCAAAGATCGTCACGGACAACGACACAAAGAACGAGGAGATGAGGTTCCTAAGGTATTTCACTTTCCCTGTTCTTTTAGAAAATCTGTTTATTTGGATGACTTAACATTTGGTAACTTTTTATAGGGCTGATAGTGCTCACAACGTACAATTTGATACCATCCAGATGGAGAGGAAGTGCCTAAATATAAAACAGAAAATCCACAAATGTTGTACATTTCATTGTTGGGTCCACAAATTAGGCATTTTGTGGCTAAAAAAAAATTTAATGTGACAACAATTATGCCTGTGTGATTGCTTTGATAGATAAAAAATATAATAATTTCTGTCAGTGCTGACAGAGAACTTTCTGCTAGTTTTTATAGGTCCACTAATTACTAGATTTTAAAATATGAGCTCTTTACAATGTTACAGCACACATGAAACCAACCTTTCCTAGTTTTCCTCACAGAATATATGACATGTTTTGTTGTTTAGGCGTCAGGAGCTGAGGGAGCTGCGTCTGCTGCAGAAGGAGGAGCAAAGAGCCCAACAGCAGCTCAGCAACAAACTCCAGCAACAAAAGGAGCAGATCTACAGACGATTTGAGCAAGAAACAACAGTGAGTAAAGCACTATATATACCACTACTATTACTACTCCTACTAGACCTACTACTACTACTACTATTACTACTACTACTACTACTACCACCACCACTACCACCACTAGTACTACTACTAAATGAACAGGTTGGTCTTAGTTTTAGCAGATTAACAACATGGATCCACATGCATTTAAGTCTATGCAAATTGTATAGCACTCTCCTAACAAATATTTCATATACATCACATACAAGAAAATAAGAGGTACCTGCATTTAATGAAAGTGGTTTGTTAAATTATTATTGACATACTCATTAGAGAGTCCGATTGGATAGCTGCAGATAGATATCTGTATAGAACAAAACAATCACATTACTTTGAGAGTTTTGCCTGTTGTTTGATTTAATCTAGAGAAGCCATCATTTGTTTATGTCTACACCTAAAGTCTATTGAATATATAAATAAATAGTAAATATTTGTATAGTTGCATTTATTGTGTTTTCTGGGATATAAAGATTATCAAGCCAATCTAAACTCATTGAGTGAACAAGCTGTGATCTTAGTTATGCAGCTACGAGAAGCAAAAGAATATCTACTCTCTTCTCTCTATAAACAGCGTCCAGATGAAAAGCATTCATTTGAAAGTGTTAGTTTGTTCCGTACAGGTGTGAAATTTGTAAAAAAAAAAAAAAAAGTGTTAGAAAATAAAATTGGTGCTAATTCAAAACCCTAAGCAGAACCCTCATTAATCCAATACTAAGTCAAAGTCAGTGTTTCTCATTAATAAAGGAGGTAATAGTTTTTCAAATTAGGATAGTCTGTACCACTCTTGTCTCAGTTAAAATCCATGGGAAACACTGAAATCATAAGAGAAAAGAAGCCAAATTCAGAGGAAAACTATTTGACTTTACCAGCCCATAAAGTAGGTGGTAGCACTTAACTGTAACCCTAATTCTAACCATAACCCTATATGAAGACAATAAATGTCCAGAAACCAAGAAGTGTTTTTATCCCATCACCATGCATGGGGTATGTCTATGGAGGAATATTCAGGAGTTACCATGGTGTTAGCTAGTTAGCTGTGACTGTAATGTTATTTGAAAGGGACTGTACAAAATCAGTTCATTTGTTGCAACTAAGTCAGGAATTTATGGTCATATTGCGTTAAAACAAACATCAGATTAAAGTCTAGCTTGCATAACAGAGCTTCAGACAGAGCAGTGTCTACAGTTAGCTTATCACCCCCTGGGAATGTTCATGACATCAGTTGCAAAGTATCAAATACTCTATTGTAAAGTAGTTGTTTAAATGATCTTCTGTTGACTTGTTTGCTGTTTATTGCAGGGTAAGAAGCGTCAGTACGACCAGGAGGTGGAGAACCTGGAGAGGCAGCAGAAGCAAACGATCGAGAGACTGGAGCAGGAGCACACCACACGACTGAGGGATGAAGCCAAACGCATCAAAGCTGAGCAGGACAAAGAGCTGTCCAAGTACCAGAGCATGCTCAAGAACCGCAAGAAGGAGGTCAGTATCATTTTAGCATTAGCTCTTGGATTCATTCTGATAAAGCTCAAAATCATACAAAATCTTTTCAATACTTGTTCAAATGACTATTTAGTTTCGCTATTAGTTTTAGTATTGATTATTATCTGAATTTTGACTTGTCACAGCTTTACTAACAGCAAGGTTAAAGGACATCTGGCCTAAAACAAAAAATCTCCCAAATCAATGTATGACTACTACGAAAACAGGAATGAACAGATGATTGTGTATTGATGACAATGAGATAATTATGACCAACATAATATACCTTGTTTTTAATTGCTATTAAGGTTATGCAGCCAGAATGCATACTATTTGTCAAGGGTACTTTTACCTGAGTTTTACTCTACCTTAAAAAACATGAAAAACTGAACTTGTTCATTTTAACCAGTTTTTAGCGATCCAAACTTATTCCTCACTTTCCTAATGCTTTCCTACCATCCTAAATATTCACCGCAGTTTATATGTAAGGATTAAACAACTCAAAGCAGTATGTTACACATAAAACAATGTAAGGCACTGCTCTGAATTGTTTAATTCTGAAATAGTTTACTTTTCAATCTGACAACCTTTTAACTGTCTGTGGATGTTCAAAGCATTACTTATTTTTGTCTTAGTTGAAGCTGGCCCCTCCTGACTGTAGTTAATTTGTTTACCCGTTGCTATGGTGATGCTTCTCAGTGTAGTGATAGAACAGTGATTAACTGTTGCCGGAACTACCTGTGCGGGAATTCTCACTGACCATGGTATAATAAGCGCGTTGTAATTAGATGCAGACAGCACACAACAGTCTCATTTTGACCCAAGAGCTGCATTATAATATCTGTCCTGGGGCAAAATAAATATTACTTTAAAAACTATAAGAGGCATAATCGCTTTAAGAGAGTTAATTAAATCTGGCTGCCAGCTTTATTTATTCAGTCAGTTACCAGCTGCTAGTCACTAGATTAGAAGTGAACAGATTCGAGATTAGAAGTGAACTCTGTATTCCTTCTTTTAAGTTAAAATGTCTAAAATCACTGTTTTTCCTCCCAGTAGCTATGGTTTGTGGCTCTAAATTCTGACATTGTTACATTGTTGGAGGTCAGTCCAATCCATGTTCCACATTGTACACTGTAATTCACTTCTCTGCTGCCCGAGGAGGTCACTGGTGTGAGTCTGCAGTTATTATGGCCCTGGAGCTACTATTTATAGTGTTCTGTTTGATTGTTGAACGGATGCGTGTCTCTGAGCTCAGCCCCTGTTTGGGTTTTTGTGTGCTGTGTTTACTAGAGGCTAAAAGCATCGCGGGGCACATCGCATTACTATTCCTGTATCGCTCGAATCCATCCACAGCTAATATATCTCCCTTTATTTGGATCTGTTTCGCTCACGGCTGCTCAGACTTTGGACAAACAGGAAGTGCGACTTTCTCCCAAACTTGTGACAAAAGCCACAATGAAACCTATCAAAGAGGACATTATCCCAGCCCCATCAGAGGAGGTAACACTGATTCTGGTTGCAGTGTACTGTCAACGTAACCTCCTTTTCCTGGCTTCTAATTGAAACTGAATTGGTAATTTTCCATTTACTTCTGTTTCTTTTTTTCTATTCAACAATGAATTCTGTTGTGTCCAAGATTATACCTAAACTTGCCTTTCTATGAAGAGGAGTAGAGGGAACTAAAATTCGAGGCAAACTGGCGGGTTAAAAATGTGTTTTTCAACTCAACATTTGTTTATATAATCATTTGATCTTTCTTTAGGACACAAGTGCGAAGTACATGATTCACAGCTAAATAATCAATGATAAAGGTTAAAAAAAGAAAACATGCAGAATGTTTTTTTATTTTTGTATTTTTGTTTTTTTTAAATCACAATCATCTATATTCTTCTTGTGCCATTCAGCTATTATTAATCCGATTAGCTGCTGTGGGCCTTGTGGATTGCTGCAGTTAATAGTAGGTGATGTAATTTGATCTACAGGGAGTGGCCCATGTAATGATTCAGTCCTTTCTGTGTTCCTCATACACAATGTGCAACACTCCCATTCAGGATGTAAGTAAAAGCCCAGTGTGAGTGTGCAGTGATGATGGTTTGGAAACTGGTATAATTTTGTGTAATACTTTCATGAATTTCATTTTAGTTCATTTGATTAATTGTTGAGGTCAGGGTGAGCTAAAAGTCACGGAGTTAAACCGTGACAAAACAACGAACAACAACAAATCGATACAGTAGCAATATGAGCCACAACCATAATTTTAATAAAATATGAAATGGTAAAATATAGTCATCTTTTTTTCATTTAGAAACATGCTTAACTTTGGCACCAAATATATCCATCTGTTAGATTCGAAATTGAGTGGTTAGAAATAAAGTACTTGGAAATGTGGTTGTAGAAAGTAATGAATGATTAATAATGAATGCAATTAAGGTGCACTATGTAACTTTTCTTATTGTCCGTCGTCTAATTGTTTCCATGGAGATGCTTTGCCTAGAATTTTCCACAGTATGCATTAAACTTAAGCCAGCAACGACAACTAGGACAAGTTACAGTTCACAGTAAGAACACAGGTTTTCCAAGATCTGTATAAAACCATAACTATATTTAATTGTAATTTAATCAATTCAAGGCAGATATGGTTAATGCTATACTGTGGAACCATCGAGGCAATTCAATAACTTGTACATAGAAACAAACAGGTGGCGGACTCCACACAAAAAAGTCACGTAGTGCACCTGTATAGAATAAGCTTTTAAAAATCGAATATGTACACTGTAAAATGCCTTGTAGGAGACTGTGGTTTATTGTGAGCCAAGTAGGACATGAATGTAGGTGACAGCAGGTGGAACAGCCCATTGTTCATTCTGTCTGCTTGATCAGCCGGATTAGTCCCAGATCCACCTGGCGCGTCGCCTGATGAAAACAAGGCCACTTTATAATAATGTAGAACAAGCAGAGACGTGTGATATGTCTATGATATGTTTTTTGCAAGTGGTTTGTTGTGTTGTTTGTATTGAATTCGATGAATGGTTCTCAAGCTCGGGACTAAATCAGACCTAAACTAGGGCTAAATCTGGCATGGTTTACTGGACTAAACCATGCCTTAATACTCCAGATGTAAAATAGAGTTAAGTTATGCATCAATTACTTTTAAACATGGACTAACTAAAAGGAGTACAAAAACACAAATATACTTGTCTTGGTACCACTTTGTAATACCTACATCTTAATTACCGGTAGTCTAAATAAAGTATGAACAAAGACTTCATTCATAATGGACAAACAGTTAAGAATGACTTGGGCTTAGTATCGTAGTATTAATTAAGTAGTTATTAAACATAATTAATAAACTATTTGTTCATTATGATTAAACTCTGTGTTCATGCTTTATTAAGGCAAATATTGTTATTATAAAGTGTTACTCTTTTTTTTTTTTTTTTTTTTTAATAAAACTACGACAACTACAAAATATGATCCTGTACTTTCTCACACCACAGTTTGAGAACCACTCAAGTAAAGTTTGATCGATTTCATCATTTCCAAATAAAATACTTGTATGTTTTAGGAGCAAGAGTTTCTCCAGAAGCAGCAGCAGGATCTGGATAGTGCTCTGAAGAAGATCATTCAACAGCACAAACATGAGCTGGCTACAATCGAGAGGGACTGTCTCAACCACAAACAGCAGCTACTCCGAGGTATACAAAAACACTTCATTTACCATGTACTTAAGTAATTTATCATTTTACCATATAATAACCCAGATCTTTTTGTGTGTTTCATTGGTTTGTTGTGCCATTTAATATGACCAGGTGATTAGAAATGACTGAATCTTGATCTTGATTAAAACTTTGATTATTGTGCAGCCTTCTAAAAAAAACTCTCTGGAAATGATGCAAAAACATTTCATTACAATTTAAAATGGCATAAATTTGCATTGTAATTTTTTCAAACAAGGTTCTAAAAGTGCTATTTCTGCAATTTTGCAGTTCTTTCATATTGATGATTTCCTGATATTTCAAAATAAAATGTTATTCTGTCATCTCTATAAAAAATTGGAGCGAATATGATTTGCCTCTCATCCAACAGGCTTCTGACCTTTTTGTGTTTTCTTTAGTCCTTGTTTAAAACTACTCCAGACATTTGATCCTATTTTAAGTCCTGGTTTAGTCCTGTTGCGTCCAAGAGGTGTCTAAACTAGGGCTAAACCTGGTCTGCATCACTCTTTTCACTCCAAAATGTTTGTAAATTGACAGATTTTTTTACCTGGATGAGTAAGGGATTACAAAGACACTAAATGCCCTTTTTCTGTTCTATATACAGAATTATATAGCATTATCTGCTGCTCCTAGTATTTTAGGTACTTTTGCAGGTTTCTGGTCAAAAACGGTTTCAGGTTGCAGGTTTCTGGTCTGTTTACAAACACCTAGCTGCAGGGGCAGAGTTTGAAGGGTGGATACCTGTTAGACCAATCACACTGTTCTTGTACCCCTCAGACCCCGTCCTCCTCCCTCCTCACTCTTTTCTTTAGTCATCCAGGTACTCCCCAAGTTACCAGCTTTACTTAAAATGTCTTGGGCAGAGTTTTGGTGTTTAGTCCAACTTTAAAAACACACTTTAGCATTGTCAAAGTATCTTCTTATTATTGTGGTCTAGAAACTCAAAAATCATTTTTGTCAATTTTGCCCACCCCCACTTTGGTTCACAACTGGAAAACATGTATTCCCCTCAAAGTATCACAATCTAAAGCTACTGGAAGCTCTTTGTCTTGGCTCTAATCTCAGACTTGGTCCCTGGAGTTTCACAAACAGTCAGTTTTCATAAATTCCCTGAGAACCATGTCACGAGAGCCAGTCTGTGGAGGATCTGGTAAAGAGATTTGACTGGCCACACTAATACTTCAGTGGTTCTAAGACCTCATTAGGAAAGTTAAGGCATGTTGATTATTTTAAGCGTTCAGCAGTCATATTTTGTGTGTAGTAACGGAGGCCATAATACATATAACATATAAATATAAACACAAAAACTTTTGGTCTCCATTTCCAGTATCTTTTCTAACCAGAAGAGGGCAAAGCATATTCCTAAAAGTCCTGATAACTGAAATACAAGAACTGTATAAAATGATGATTTGCAGCTTATTGTTGTGCTATGTTTGTGTCAAGGATAAAATTGTAAAATTGCACTTTTTTTTTGTCACCTGTAGCCAGAGAAGCTGCCATGTGGGAGCTGGAAGAGCGCCACCTGCAGGAGAAGCACCAGTTGTTCAAACAGCAGCTCAAAGACCAATACTTCATGCAGAGACACCAATTGCTCAAGAGGCATGAGAAGGTGGGCAACAGCATTCACACATTATTCACTCAGATCCAGTAAATAAAAAATAAAAAGTTACAAACACTCAATTGAGTTATTAGTACCAAATGTGACTGAATTTTTGAATATCAACCCATATATTGAGGAGTTTTGGAGTATTAAAAACATGACATCCAACATGTTTTTAACTGGTTTACATTATATTTATAGCATAAAGCTTTCTCCAACAATCAGAGCATCCACGACCCACATCGCATATAAAGGCTGATAAAATACTGAAACCTACAATATAGTATTTGCTAATTTAAACCTAATCCAAGTCATGATAGACTACTGGTAGTTTCACTTTATTTCTCACATATTTGATGTGTTTTTGATTGGCACGGAGCAGGAGATGGAGCAGATGCAGCGTTATAACCAGCGTCTGATTGAGGAGTTGAAGAACAAACAGACCCAGGAGAGAACCCGCCTCCCAAAGATCCAACGCAGTGAGGCCAAGACACGCATGGCCATGTTCAAGAAGAGCCTACGCATCACTGCAGCCACCATCACCGCTGAGCAAGAGAGGGAGCGCGTCAAACAGGTGACCCTCACACACAGTTTGGTGTAATGTAAGAGAGATTGCTTTTAAAACCAGATATTTACAAAAAGCATTATTTCTTGGCTACAAATTGTATGATTGTATCACACTGGTACCAAATTCTTGACCTTTTTTGACCAGAAAGTCTACATGTATATTGAACATTGATTTCTTATGTTAGCCCAGCTATTCATGTTTTAGTCTTGGTTTTGTATTTAAAGGTGCACTGTATAACTTATCTGATGGGGGTTTCACCGCCTGTTTGTTTCCATGGAGATGGCTCAGCCTTGAGTGTTCCACACTATGGCATTAAACCCGTCTGTCTCTTAGTCATTCAATTACATGTGAATTCAGTGAAACATGTATTCTTAATGTGAGCAGGCACGTCCCTCCACAGATCTGACCTGTAACTTTATGCAATGCTGTGGCTTATTCCGGGCAAAACAATAACATCTCCATGGAGAAGGTGACTGGCCCTCCACCTGAGGTCCCTGGTCAGTTTTATGCTGCAATGGCATTTAATGAAACTTGCTTTAATAATCTGTTTCTGTGTGTATGTGTCAGTTTGCAGCTCAGGAGGAGAAGCGTCAGAAGAACGAGCGTCTGCAGCAGCAGCAGAAACATGAGAACCAGATGAGAGACCTGCAGCTCCAGTGTGATGCCAACGTCAGGGAGCTACAGCAGCTACAGGTCAAATATGAGACTGATGGGACTGGAGCTAATTCACTGTTTTGTTTCCAAGAGTTTAGGAAATATTTGTTTGTTAGACAAGGGAACTGGCTTTTGTGGTTCATACTATTTCTATATTTGTGTGAAATGTGTACTGCATTATTGTGTAAAGCCATGCTTTTAATTTACTCATTAGCTAGAAATATTTGGACTTTTTTTTTTCAACATTTCACTTATTTCTCTGGTTAATGTGCCTGTTAATTATGCCTCTGCCTCGGGAGATAAGAGATAGCAAATATAGGATATGGAGGTAGTCTTGACTGACTAGGCTATGATTATTATAAAATTTTAATTTATAATATAATAATTCAAATTCAAATTCTAATAATAATTCAAATTCTAAGCTCTTTGATCTGATTTAACATATATATATATATATATATATATATATATATATATATATATATATATATATATATATATATATATATATATATATATATATACACATATATATATATTTATTTATTTATTTTTTTTTTTATTGTTTCAGAATGAGAAGTGCCATCTGCTGATTGAACATGAGACACAAAAGCTGAAGGAGTTAGATGAAGAGCACAGTCTAGAGCTGAAGGAGTGGAGAGAGAAGTTACGGCCCAGGAAGAAGGTACATACGCTCTTCAAACTGTGTGCTGATTATTACTGTTATTACTATTACTATTTACCGGTTGCCATATGGCTAATGGTCCAGATGGAATGGAACACATTTTTTCAGCAACTAATCCTTATATCCATACACTCTGCATCAGTCACATGTTTTATCATATGTCATGGTCAGCAGACGGTAAATGTACTACTGTGGGAGCAAGACTGCCCCCTAGTTGTATGATATTTAGCTTAAAACTATAACAACAAGACTAAACTGTCAAGTCACAATGAACAATGAGTATTTTAAGGACCAATCATATTTTATTCCAACGTATTGAGTGATTTGCTTTGCGACATTTATCCATTTGTGATGCAGTAAGCAACCGTATTTAGCCGTCAGTAAATGCAGCACAGTAAAAGAGTGTCATTAAGGATGCTACAAGTGCTTTGAGGAATATGTTTGGACCATAGCAAACTCCTTAGATGAACCAGTTTTTCAAAATTTTAAGATCAAAATCAGATGTAGTGCCATTAACATTTGTTTTGTTTTCAGGCCCTGGAGGAGGAGTTTGCTCGGAAGTTGCAGGAGCAGGAAGTGTTCTTCAAAATGAGCGGGGAGTCCGAGTGCCTTAACCCCTCCACACAGAGCCGCATCTCCAAATTCTACCCCATCCCCAGTGTCCACTCTTCTGGGTCATAACTGAAACCTCAACAATAATATTACATTTGTATACCCTCAAATACAAAAACACTCATGGTTTGGACTGTAAAACGGTGCCTGTATTGCCTTAATCTATGGACTAATGACACAGTAGTGAAGTAAGTGAAGGTATCCAGCCCATTTTTACTTGTATTCAATTTTGTAATATAATCTCTAGAGCAATGCCACTAAAATGAAGATCGTCCTTTCTTATCTTTATACATTTTGAATTTTAAAACAAAAATTCAGTGCCTGATCTGACACAGTTCTAAAATATCTAATTTGCTGCTTAATTGCTTTCATTTAACTTTTGCACTAAGCATTTTTATACCACCTAAATACTCAAGAATTCGGGTAATAACAGAAGAAATGAAAAAGACTACCACTGATTTTTAGTTGAATATTTAATAGAATGTAAACTTTTTATTGAAGGAATGCTGACATTTATATGAATGATCGTAGTGTACATGGTGTTAGATTTTAGGTTGAAAATAAAAGAGCGAATTTGTGGCTTGTGCAACTTTTTATCTTAAGGGCTTTTTAAATAGAACAACTCCAATTTCAAAAGGACCATTGTTACAAGATAGCAGGTTGTGAAACTGAGATACATTTTAATGCAAACCTTAGTATCATTTCCCAAATTTGGGACAAGGAAAGACAATATAAGGCTGAGAACTAGGTTACAAAAATAGGCTTAGAAATGTACAAGTAGAAAAATATATGGTTTTGTATGCACTAGTAGCCATCCTCTCATTTTTTCTGTTTGAATGTATAACTTCTGTCACCTCAGATGATAGTGTGTAGTACTCAGTTTTATAGTTTATAGTAAAAAAAGAGTATGCTGCAACTTATTATTGAATTTAAATGTGAGTTGATTCAAAAGAAAATTATTCATCTAATCTCACTTATACAACCTGCCATTGTGTTTATATTTTGCAGTGTCACTTTTTTTATTGGAGTTGTTGTTCTCCTCACTTGCTGTCTGAAGTTAATGAAGTGTTTACATTTAGAGGTATAGAAGGATCTGTTAATTGGACACAAAGGAAATCACTGAGAGGCCAAAACAAATTCTGCCACAGTCATATATAAATGTGTTCTCTTTGTATTCTTCTTATGACGAAGAAGACAGGATTAAATGTTCCAAATTATTTACAGAAAAATGACTGCAGTGAATATACACAGTCTTTTTTTTCAGATGCCTTCTCAGTTTTGTCATGTTCATAAACAAGCTATGCCTGTGTGGCTTTGTCAGCTATTTGTATTGTTGTCATTTTAACATGTTTTAGTTAAGAGCCTTTAAATGGCTTTTTGGATTACTGTGCTCTGTGGATAGACCTGCCAAAAAAACTTTGCTTACTGGGATAATGAAGCACAAAATACAATAATCATTAACGGTATTGACAGAAGAATTACCATGACATTTTATTAAAGTATTTTTATTTGGGTTTATGAAATGATGTAAACTCACGTGGAAAACCATGGACCTGACTGGTTTAGGCCATGTTCACATGTCTCAGTCCCTCCCTCCATTTCACATTTGTTTTGTACAAGTCGGTTACATGAAGCAGTGCTGTGCACAAGTGATACTTTTAGTGGTGTTTAAATGAAGTGATCCACTCCAGCGCCTGTGCTGTAGCTTATTTTACTGTCAGTTTTAGCAGCTCCTGATCATTTATTGTGATGCTGATTGAGTAAAATGAACAAAATTCATATGAAATCGATATTAAAATGTAAAATTTTAGAACAATTGTATTAGGTGATTTTGTCATTTGGATGTAAATAAACAATTTCTTCTATTCCAGCTGTCTTATCAAATGTTTCCTATTTCAATAGAAGCTCTGTTTACAAAAAAAAATAAAAAATACTTTTCACCACATAAACATTCAAATTAAGTGCTAAGTGAAAACATCCCTGAAGTCACAAACAATCCCGAAAATACTAATGCAAAATACAAAAAACATTTACAATGCTTTAAAAGTCCATAACAAAATAAATCCTTAAATCTTACAAAACTGTACATTTCTTTAAATATTTTAAACTCCTCTGAGACTCCGCCTTTTTCGTTTGGCTACAGGTGAATACTCTCCTGAAAAAAATCAATTACAGTTACAGTCATTGCCCACAAACATTTGTAACCAAACCACCTACACTTACTTCAATATCATGGATGAGTGTAAACCTTACCTTTTTGCCCTCTTGGTCCTTCGGGCCCAGGAGTCCTCTTTCACCTGTCAAGACACAAAATAAACAATAAGTAACTTAACTTTGTTGGCCACCATAGTGGAAATTTATCTTTGGCTCACTATCACATGAACACTACATGAACAGTCATTCTTTCAGAGCTTGACAATCAGCAAATAGGTTATAAAATGTCTGCTACATTAAAAAGAAGTGCACTGCACATACACATAGACATTACATCAGTGCTTGCTAAAGCATTCTGTATCGATACCCTGAAGGCATTAACTCATCACACACAATGTTCAGTATTACTAGTGATGGACTTGGCCATCCTGTGCATAGCTGACTAGTAAAGGAGCTCCCTTTTTTTCTGCTCTTTGCGCTTTGCTTTACTATTCTGCTCAGCTTGCTCTTGTTAGCAACTGTCAGACAACAAAGCCAAACAGAAATGTTAAAGACAACAACACTTTCAATCAGGCTCACATAGACTCTCTCCAGAATCTGTGAGTTCACTCCAATGCCCCTGAGCTTTCTGATCATATAGTCTCTGGTTGCAGGTAGCGTTTCTTATAGATCTCGTCTACATTTTGTGTGAAGTTTAGCTTGTCATCAATGTACATTCTAAAATACTTGAAGCTACCCGCAACCTCAATGAGCTGATAATGAGATGGCAAGAGACTGAACAGGGTCAGTACTGTTCAGGACAAGCTCTTTGGTCTTGTCAACATTGATGATCATGGAATGCAGTGTATAGCATTGTTCAACCATTTGCACTTAAGCCACATAGTTAGAGTTAACATGCCACTTTTATGTTTTTAGGAACTTTTATTTCTGGTACCTCTTTCTCCCTTTGGTCCTGGAAGTCCCATGTCCCCTTTGGGTCCTGGACTCCCCACAATGGCCCCGTACGCTGTGAAGAACACATTTGACCACTTTATATTTCACATCTACTAAGTCACTAAGTCACAGACTTTTAAATGAACATACTTTTGATGTACTCCACTAAATCAGTGATATTTGTGTCAGAACCAAACAGGCGGCTCTGGCCCGGGGATCCAGGAGGTCCTGGGGGTCCTGGTGGTCCTGGGAGGCCATTGTGGAAGCGATTGTAGTACTCATTTAACACGTCCCTGAAAACTCCATGAGCTGCAAGAAAGCACAGTTTCAGCTATGTGCACAACTAAACATAATATAAAGTAATTATTTTGAATCTTACATTTCATGTAATCCACCAGTTCTGTGGCATTTGTGTGGGCCGATAACCATCGGGTGTATCCAGCAGGACCTGGAGGCCCAGGAGGTCCTGGAGGTCCACGGACCACAGATTGTGAACCGCCGTCCCGCAGAAGTCCATGAGCTGAAGTGAAAGAATAAAACTCTGTTACACACAAGCTAAGGCTTAGTACCAGCCTCACAAAGGGTTATAATGTGGCTCTTACTTTTGATGTAATCTGTCACTCTGAGGGCCATGCTGGGATAGTCACTGATGTCACCCGGCTCTCCTTTGTTTCCTTGTGGTCCTGGAGGTCCAGGCAGACCAGGGAGTCCAAACATAGGCACTCCTGAATTGTCATCTGCAATGGATAGTTAACCATTCAAAATGTAGAAATAATACCATCATACCATCATCTAATATCATCATCTCTTATCTTAATTAAAATAATGTCAATGCTGATTGAACACAACCTTTTCCACTCTGGTGCACTGAAATGGCTTTTTGTGAACAGATTCTTCCCCCTTTGTTAACTGGTAATAGACCTACTCTTTTTGTAGTCCTGCAGTTCTGCTCTGGGGACACCTCTGTTGGCATGTTCCGCATATGAAACCAATCCATTATAAGTCCCGGGAGGTCCCATTGGCCCCGGAGGTCCAGGGGGGCCTGGTGGCCCTCTAGGACCCCTGAAGGCAACACCTGTGAACAAAGGACAATGATAATAGGGACTCTAAAACACTGTCTGCAAGTACAAACAGAGGAGTATGACTGACTCTGCAGGTAGTCACGGATGTCAGTGGTGATGTAGCTGGCCAGTCCTGGAGCTCCAGGTGGTCCCACGGGTCCTGGGGGTCCCACTGGTCCCACTGGTCCAGGGGATCCTGGGATCCCAGGTGGTCCTTGAGGGCCTACAACAGCTTAATTATAAAGACAGGTGTCATGTCGCTTACACAGATGAAGTCAGGAGTAAACCTAAATAGACAATGTTTTACCGTTAAAGCTTCCAGGAAGCCCTGGAACTCCAGGGGGTCCTGGAGGTCCCGGGACACCTGCCAGCCCTCGTTCTGAGGATGAACCACATCAGTCAGAGCCAGTTTGGTTTGAAACCAGGTCTTAAAAAGCACAGCACTCACCATTCATGACAGCAAGAACTCTTTCTGCGACCTCCACTGGGTTAAAAGAGTAACCCCCTCCTCCTGGAGCCCCAGGGGGGCCTGGTGGACCCGGCGGACCTCCAACATATCTTCTCACATCATCTCCTGTACACATAATGTACAATAATAAAAAATATACACTTTATACACCCTTTAATTTGCAAAATTACTGAAGGTAATAATGAATTTGGATTGCATACTTTGCATGAGAGCAATGATGTCATTGATAGAGACAGCTCCTGGGGGTCCGGGGGGTCCAGGAGGCCCAGGGGCCCCAGAACCACTGTCATATCTTTGACCTAAACATATATGTTATGCAATTAGATTTTTATACATTTAAACAGTATTCTGTACGACTCATGGACTGTTACTTTGAATGTAGCTGAGGATTCTGTTGGTTATGTCCTCCACCTGCCCGTCTCCTGGATACCCAGGGGTGCCTGGGACACCTGGAGCTCCTGGAGCTCCTGGAGCTCCAGGTGAGCCTGGAGGTCCTGGAATACCTGCACCTAACAGCAAAAGTATTAGTGTACAGGCTATTGATACTTTGCAGCTGATATCGTCAACATTTCCTCGAGATGTGAAGCTAACGGTAGACACTGCTCTGTCTGAAGCCCTGTTTAACTTTATCTGAGCTTTACTTTAACACAGTTTGACCATAAAGAATTTACTTTATGATTTGTGCCCTTAAACAAATCTCTCACACATAAAAGTACAGTTATGAGCTAGCTAGCATTAGCATAACAGTTTTTTTTTTTTTCTTTCAATTAGTCACATTCATTTTCTCAAAATCAAACAACTAACATATCCATGGGTGCTCATATTGATCACAGGCTCCTGTTGTTTTTTCTTGTTTTTTTTGACAATCTCAAAACATGTTTGCTAATGTGTGCATTGTATCTCCATAGTAACAGCTAAATATTTCACCACAAAGATACATGTAGAACACCCCCAGTGTGATGTCTCTGCAAAGTATCAATATGTGAAAACCATGCCACGTAATAATAGCCTAATAATGCTCTATACCTTGTCCATAGCTAACAACTGGTGTTCCAGGGGGACCTGGGGGTCCTGGTGGACCAGACAGATACTGCCTTATACCATCACCTGCAAAGGAGTAAGAGCCATGGAATTAACAGATGAGATGTATCATATTTGTGTTGATCAGAAATAAATAACCCACTCTGTAGTAACTCAGCGACAGTCTGGCTCACATCTGCAGAGTCACTGCCATCTTGTCCTGGAGGACCAGGGGCTCCGGGGGGGCCTGGGGGGCCTGGAGGGCCCTGTGGGGGTGCAGGAGCTGTCATAGACACATATATAGTATGTCAAGGGCCGGTTTTTTTATTTTTTTTTTTTTCAGTTAATTAATTTCTTATTCTATTCATATTGTGTACTTTGTGAGGTTGTATGTCACCACTAACTGCACCAAAATGTCTTATACGCATGTAACATTTACAGTGTTCAATTTTATTTTAATAAAAGATAAAACTGAACTCACACACACACACACACACACACATGCTCACTGTTTCTACTTTAAACAAATCTTCACCTGGTAGTCCAGGGGGGCCCTCTGGTCCTTCAGGCCCAGGTGGTCCGGGCTGACCTGGGAATCCTGAAAAGTACAATAGGAATAATACTAATCATGCAGATTCACATTGGAGCTCATTTAAAAGTCTGTTTACAAACCGTGTCCTGGGGCTCCTGGTTCTCCCTGGCTTCCAGGAAGTCCTGGTTGACCTGGTTCTCCTGGAGTAATTAATAAAGATGCAATAGTTAAAACAACATACTAATTAGCTTATTTTCAGTAAAAACTCACCTTGGAACCCTGGTTCACCTATGAAAAGAGTAATTATGAATTATTTCTTATTATCTTTCGAGAGCAATAGACACTAGACATAGAAAAAGAAATGTAGTCTTTTACCTGTCGGACCCTCGGGGCCTGGGGGACCTGGAGGCCCTGGGGGCCCTGGTGGTCCTGCAAAGAAGGTCTCTGCAAAAACAAGGACACAACCATAAGGATACATATGAGCACTATATTATTTTCCTGCACCATAGGTCACTGATTCACTGTGTTTGTGTATTTTTCACCTGATGTAGGAACAAAGCTGCCGGGTTCTCCTTGGTCACCTTTAGGTCCAGGTGTGCCAATACCTGAGGTTGAAAGACATAAGTCAGTTGTAATTGTAATGTCTTTTTTAAATTGTGCTGTGGTTTTATCCACTTTGCACCCGTTCCCTACCTGGAGGGCCTGGAGGACCTCTGCGTCCAGGAGGACCAGGTTTCCCTTCACCTGAAACCATGATATAGTCAACTCAAATACAGAAAGTGAACAGACCACAACGTATAGTCTCAAATATAGTCAAAATATTAGCTCTTACCAGGTGGACCCTCTGGTCCGGCTTCTCCGGGTGGTCCTGGGGGTCCAGGGGGGCCAGGTGGGCCTGGAGCCCCAGGAGCAGAGCCATGGTCTTTAAATAAAACACAAGTCAAATGCAAAATCACTCATTTGAGGAGAAGCTGATGTTAGTAACTCACTGCTCTTTTCTGTGGCACTGACAGACTCTGAGGTGGTGCTGGCACTAGGCTCTCCGCTCTCTCCTTTGTCTCCCTTTTCTCCTTTTTCACCCGTTTCTCCTTTTTCTCCCTTTTCTCCTTTTTCACCCTTCTCTCCCTTTGCGCCCGGTTCACCTTTCTCTCCAGGCTCTCCCTTGCCACCTAGATGATAACATATACACGATGTTCAGTCCTGTTACCTGTTGATCTACACTCCTCACTTCAGACAGTGTTTACCAGGAGCTCCGGGGACTCCAGCCGGACCGATGGGACCTGATAGACCTGGGGCCCCAGCGGGACCAGGGGGGCCAGCGGGGCCAGGGGGACCAGGGATCGCCACAGCCTCAGAGCCAGCTACAGAAACACAACGAATGCTTTGTGTTTACAGAGAAATGGAGACATTTAGTGTATCTCTAAGAGGTATTCTTACCTGCAGCAATAACTTTCCCAGGTGAACCAGATTCTCCTGCAATAACAAGGATTTTATTGGATTTCAGCACACTACAGTTCTATGTCTATGGCATACATAATACTATTACTATCACCTTTAGCTCCAGGTTGGCCAGGAATTCCAGCGACACCTGTGAAATCCAGCAACAAGTGTAGAAGATTATAAACTACAACTGAAGAAGTGATACATGCATTTTAAATTCAATGTTACCTGGTGGGCCTTGAATACCTGGAACGCCTAAAACAGAATAAGATCATTTGGGAAGTTGATAAATAGCTCATATCACCTTTATTCTATAACACATCCATCAGATATCATGGCATAATGTACACTAAGTGTTGCACCTGGAGGTCCAATGTCTCCAGGAAGTCCGGGTGGTCCTCTTGCACCAGGCAGTCCCATGGAGCCTGGTTCACCTGTTGAAGAGCACGGGTTTAAACACTGCGTCTAACTATAAGAACTGTAAAAATAAAAAAAAATAGTCTAATCATGTTGTTTTACCTCCAAGTCCTTTGGTTCCCTTTGGTCCAGCTGGTCCAGGGGTTCCTGGCTGTCCTGGTTCACCTTAATAAATCAAAATAGTAACAATTAAAGCAGAATAGTGTTGTTGTTTTTTGTTTTTTGTTTTTTTTTTGTTTTCTTACAAAAGTATACAGAACAAATCATAAAAACTGCTTTGTCCAATGTAATGGTAGAAAGCTTTTCTGTGGGTTGTTTGGGACACACCTGCTGGTCCACGTGGTCCCCTTTCTCCTTGGTCTCCTTTGGTTCCTGGGGCCCCAGGAGTTCCCCGATCACCTTTGTCATGAAAAAATAGAACAAATTATGTAATAAATGATTCTTGTGTTTCTCTATTATGTTGGAAAGTCTGTAGAGTCTGTCGTACCTTTGGGTCCTGGAGCACCAGCCTCACCGACAAAACCCTTCAGACCCGGAGCACCTGCATCAAAAGCAGATTAGTTTTAGTTTTTCTGACAATGTGGTTCAAACTTTTACTAAAATCAACAAACATTACCTGGGCTTCCAGGAGCTCCTTGCTCTCCCATTGATCCTAAAACCGACAACATTACACAGCAGTCAGTGGCACAGATCTAACTGACACTAACAAACATCTGACAAATATATTGACCCCACCTTTGGGTCCCACAGGCCCAGGAGAACCGACAGCACCAGGACGACCAGGCTCTCCTCCAGATCCTGCCACACACAAGTCCCTTTAAGGTTAGCAGGTACAGTTTATAAAAACACTAACATGTTACAATCTCCAAATATTGTACCTTTTTCTCCTTTCTCTCCAAATCCAGGAGGACCGGTTTCTCCTCTGGGGCCCATCGGACCCTCTCGGCCCCTCTGTCCTGGAGGCCCCTCTGGCCCATGTTCACCTTAATACAAAAACCACAAAACTATTATCTATGTTCTGTCTAAACAAGCATTTTATAATTCATCTGATGACTTTTCATGATGGAAATGCAATCACATACAAGAAAGATACACAAACAAGTATCAGTAGTCCATGGACTTTTATACAGATGAGATTTGTACCAGAGGTGACCTCACCTGCACTGCCCTTTGCCCCTCGTGGTCCCTCCAATCCGGGGTGGCCCATCTGTCCTGGAGGACCTGACAGAGAACAGAGTTATCAATAAAAAAATTGAATCAGTCACTTAAAATTTTTAATAAATACAGTGGTAGTTTATCCTTAGGGCCTTACCCGGCAGACCTGGGAAGCCATTTTCACCTGAAAATACACATACAGATGGAGTAGTATTAAGTTTGTATTGACATACAAAACATCTACAGCCATTTATATATCTTACCTTTATGTCCCATAGCTCCTGTCTCACCTGAAAAGAACAATACAGTCGTTTGGTTAACTCTGAAATTATTATGACTGAAAGTATGGTACAACAACATACCTTTAGGACCAGGATCTCCCTTTGCCTCCTCTTAGAGATTCTACAGAAAGCAAAAGAAACTAATGTTTGAGTTTGTATTTTTACATATATATTCCCAAGACCTAAATAAAACACACGAGTATTGGTATTGCTTCTACCAAAACTGTTTCTCAGTTTTACCTCTCACTATGTCTGATCGGAGTTCAGCCCTGACCAGCTGCTGTATGGTCCGTTGGAGGGCGGAGCTGTCCTGTCCTGCACCTGCACCTGCCCCTGTTCCAGCACCTGCCCCAGATGACCCCAGGTTTATGTTGATGCTGTTGGGATCAGATCGCGTCAGGGTGTTCCCCGCAGAGCTCCTGTCAATGTAGGCCGTGTCCAGAGGATCGATGATGTTTATTCCAGAGGAGGAAGAGAGGCGGCTGGTGTGAGCGGAGGATGCGCTACCAGTGATGGCCTCTAGAGCGTCAACACGCTCCTTAAGGCGTTTGACCTCTTCACCTGTGAGAGGTTTGTACAATTTTAGAAGGTGTAAATTGTGACTGTCTGAAAGGTTAAGAAACACCACACACTGTTTCACTCTCCGGAATGAGACAGTGTGCGGGAGTTTTCTTAACCTTTCAGACCAAGTGCTTCTCCTCCTACGCACCTGTTGCCCAGTCAGGTGTGCAGAGTCTACACAGAAACGAGTAAGTTGTAACCATAAAATGTAACTAAATATACTAGGACTCATCCCCTGCTCCAGTGAACAGGCTGATGCTTAGTATTTATTTTTTATTTGATGGATTTGTATGTAAAATACTAAACACCTAATTTTGTTTCTATCTCCAGTATGTATAAAGTGAACAGAATGGCTATCTTATCTCATATACCAGTTGGCCCTGCATCTTGAAAGGAAGTAAAAGGGGATGTAGATGCCTCCTCCCTGCACTGCCCCAGCACAATTTGTGGGTCTAACAATTGTTCATAGTAACCTAAATGTTTACCAGTCCTAACCAACCTAATGCAATGAGTCCAAACAGGAGTCCGAGGAGGAGCAGCAGACAGAACAGCAGACCCAGCAACCACTTCCACCAACTGCAGCACGAGCAGAATGCTAAGCCAGCGCCATCTTTGCGGATCTCTGCAAAAACAGATGAATTATTATTATTATTAAAATAACATGTGAAAGTGAAATTTGTAACTACAAGATTACCTGCATAAGTAGCTTTATCTTTTGTTGATGTCTTGAGGCTTCCAGCTGCAAATATCAAAACACATTTAATTTAAATTTGCACTAAAATTATCCACTATAGTTCTAGTTACATTGACAATAAAAATATGTACATTTTGCATCTGTTCCTTCCTCCATTGTGCTTGCAGACATCTTCTGTTTTTCTCTCTTCAATGAATCCTCGGAGTAGCCTTCTAAATATAAAAAAATACTTGTGTAAAAAATACTTGTGTAAATAGGCAGACACTGTCACATATACAGTGAAATACATTGTTTTTGACGGTAAATACCAGTGAGACTTGAAGGAGCAGAGGACATAAAACTCTTCCCTGAGTCTTTGGCCATGATCAGTCCTTCTGTCTCTTTCTTCACTGGAACATTTTCTTTCTCCACAAAAACAAACTTAAAATCTTTGGTGGTCGATTCATCTTTAATGGGACTGGCAGCTCTCACTGCAAGGACAAACAAAATAAATATATAAGAAACATATTTATTCTTATTGTAATCAATGTTTGAACATTAACCTGTAGTTGGACTCAGGCCACTACTTGACACATTCTTCTGAACACCGTAAACTGTAAAAAGACAAAATGATTACATATTTTATATTATAAAATATATACAATATATATTTTTTATTTTAAATATTTGTTGTGTATGTTGCATGTTTTCCGTTTTATGAGTTCAGAGGCTTCATTGACAAAGAGATTTTAATTTATCTTACGTTTCTTTGAATTCACTTATGTGGTATTGTGCGTGGTCTCTATAGCTGCCATTTCCTTCATTTTCTTTACCTATTTGTCCGGTGGTAGCAGTGGGAGACAGGAGTGGACCTGTACCAGCCAGATTATTTTGAACTCCATAGACAGGCACTGATGAGAAAAAAACATAAATATCACTGAATATGCGGTAATTTCTTCAATAATTTATTCATGAATTTATAGCAAAAAAAATATGTGGGAGGTGGGAAGTACATGTTGTAGTTTTAGTTTGGACAGACAAATGAATGCATAAGGAAGTTAATAACATCACCTTGGCACTTAGACCCGACAGGGATGGAGGTTTACAAAAAAAGGTCTGGAAAGGTGAAAAATTCAAAGGTGGGGCTGGGGTGCGAGAGTGAGAGAACAGCTGACTGAAGAAGCAAGTGTACAGTTTAAAACTGTTGTCTGAGTGTTGATTGGTTGGTGTCAGTGGGAAACGATAGGCTGAGCAGGCAGTAGGCGTATGGGCACAGAGGTGTAGATAGGAAGGGAGTCTTTCAGTCCTAACTCACCTGTGCTGCTCAGTGACAGTCCACCTCCAGCAGAGGGTGCTCCAATCGCCATGTTGTTCTGAACCCCTACCAAAGAATTATATTTGACTTATTTGACTTATTTAATTATCTGTATCGTAGTATACAAGATGTCAAACAATTAGAATATAGAAAACTATGATAACTTATTTTCTTTCTCTTTTCTTTCCCTATCATCCAGCCCTCATGACCACCTCATGTTTCTCAGGAGATTCAATATTTTTTACTTTGGTTTAGTATACCTGACTGGTACATGGTGGAGGTAGCCGACAGGTTGTTGTTGGCCAGGTTCCCATTGTAGCTGTAGCTTCCACCTGCTGTGCCAGTCCATATGCTGCCATACTGATCTACATGGACACAAGATAAAACATTTACAAGAGAAATCCATCAGTAGTTTTTGCAATAGTATTTATTATTATTTTATTCTAAAAATATATGATAATACTTTATGGATTATTCATACTTATTACAAACATAAATAAAGAAAAAGAAAAAGCTGAGCCTATGATTGATTGAGTGATGTGTTGTCTGCACCCTCCACTTGATACAAAATGACTTGGATTGCAAAATTGCTCAAGGACTAGGAAACAAATTACTAGTCAGGCTGTGTTTTTGCATGGTTGCATGAATTGTCTAATATGGCCACTGCATTTTATCCATGGTGCTTTAAATATATGTATTTCCAAAGAGACAAGCAGATGACACCACAAGCCAAGCTCTATGGAGAGGCACCCAATTATTAATTAATGACAACATCAGTAATTGAATAGTTGGAAGTTGGATAAGTTTTATGTCATTCTATGGAACATGGCAAAGCAATAACATCTCCATAGAGACGAGATAGTGATGTAGCCCCTACCAAAAGATCCTCAGACCCAGAACAATGAGAACAATAGGAGGGTCGCTAAGGGCTGAACAGGGTGAAACTAGAGACGATAGATGTTTACAGTTTCAGTGTAGTTAGCCCCTCCCTGCAGATAGATATATGGCAGTGGTCAACAGCAATCTGATCAGAACTGAAGAAGCGGCTTGGATGAGCAGGGAAATGTCTTCACTCCTACAACAATTTGTCCAGCTGACAGATTTTAACTTTGTCTTTTGCTATGGATCAGACCTGGATGACTGAGGGTTTACACAGACAACCTACCAAAACAATTACGTAGTGCACCTTTTTAAGAAGTACCAGCCAATAGTTATTGAGCACACAGACCTCCTCCGGAGCTCTCAGACAGGGTCCTGGTCTCCATACTGGCCTTCTTGGGGATGGGGAGGGTGTTGTTGGGGGAGCGAGGGGGGCTGATGCTGGTCGAGCGGTTTCCTCTCAGCAAACGCTTCACATCGTCCAACTCAGTCCCTGCAGTCAGGACAGATTCATATTAAAAATACAACTACTCAAGGCTCAAGAGTTACATATGTATCTTTATTTTTGTTTAACCTTTATTTCATCAAAAAATTCCACTGAGATTAAAAAAACATTTTCAAGGAAGTCCTGGCCAAGAGACAGTAGATGACAACACTACATGATTTTATAGCTCCATCATTTTTAACAGAGCTCAACAACCACACTGTGAATTTCTCATTTTTTATTCCTATACTCTTGTCAAAAATGTCAAATGCTATGTAGAAATTAATATCCATAATGCGGTTATTTTCAATCCAAAAATCATGGCAAAAGGTTTTAATAACTTGGTGGTTTATAATAAAAATTCTAATTACAATTATAAGTCTTGTCGTGGGCATTAGTTACCACATATAGATGATTAGCCCCGAGCAAGCTTTGAAACCTTTATTATTATTATTTTATTCTATATGAAAAATTAATGGGAAATTGACTTCCGAAACCAATAAGCGGCAGACAAATTGACTACATTTGTGACTTATTTGTCAGTTATAAACGCAATAAAGAAATGTGGTACAAATGTCAACAAGAATGTATATGTATATGTAAACTTTTCAGTGTATAAATACCAAACAACTAGACTCACATGTTCCAGGTGGAGAAGAACTCTGAAGTCTTGTCCTGATTTCACTCTCTAAAACAATCCAATTGTTATCAAATTAATCAAGATTTTACTAAATATATCAAATAAAAATATAAATATTTTAAAAGTATTTTGTGGTATTTGCTTGTACCTCGGCTTTGTGCGCGCCCTCTAGTGGTCGTAGTCTTGGTTGTAGTGGTCATGTCTGAAAAAAATGTTATTGATTAGAAAGAGAATCATAAGAGTACAGGCACTCATATGTGTTTACACTTACTGTAGTCTTTCCTGTTGTACTCGGGGGAGGAATTGGTGCTTGAAGTTTCTGCAATAAAATAGGATAAATGTACATTTTTTTAAAATTTCATTTCATAAACCTGAAAACAGACTGTCTAGTAATTTAAATTACATGAATACTTGATAAAATAAAATGATGCCATTCATTCTTTTATATGGGACAAATTAATTATTTGTTTTGACTTCATTTTGGCAATTATACATAATGCAGATTAATCTGAGATCAGCAAAGCACTAGTTTAAGACAAGTAAAAACCATGTTGTTAACAAATCAAGGTCAGTTGGTAACATACATGGAAACAGAATAACACATATGAAATATATTGATGAGAACATGATAACTGTACATTATGTTCCATGTAACACCCAGTCAGGCTTGGCAGTGTAGTTGCAGTATGATAAAGTGAATGCATGGACACAACATAATGCACTTTCACATTATCATAAGATTTCATATATAGTATTATATCTGAGAATCCAATATATTACATATACCACAGGGCACTGCATTGTGTACTTTTGGCCATGTCAAATTGACTGTATGGGACACAGTTGGACATTCAGGTTTAACAATGAATCATCTCTTCTGACGTGTTACTAACCATCAAACACATCCGACACAGCAGCAGTCAGAGTGCTCTTGCTCTCTATGGCTGAAGCAGAGTATGAGCCCCCAGAGGACAAAGCACCCCCAGAGGACAGTGCACCCCCAGAGGAAAGTGCACCTCCAGAGGACAGTGCACCACCAGAGGACAGTGCACCTCCAGAGGACAGTGCACCTCCAGAGGACAGTGCACCTCCAGAGGACAGTTTCCTGGTCTCAGCTCCAGAGCTGTAGCTCTTCGTGACCAAGGACCCTGCCCCCCCTCCACTGCTGCTGCTGCTCACAAACCCGGAGGATGCATAGGATGATCCCCCAGCAGCCCGTGCACCTACTGAAGCCCCGCCCCCTGAAGCAAACGAAGCCCCGCCCCCTGAGGAGATGGAGAGCATTCCTGCACTGGCACCCCCTACTGCTCCCGCTGAGCCACTGCTGCTGTTGGTGGAGGAGGATGTGAGCAGGACAGAGCCGGTGCTGCTGCCCGAGCCTCCTGACAGGAGAGCCCCAGAAGCTCCAGAATCAGACGAGAACTCACCTGACAAAGAGAGAGACAGGGTCACACACTTAAGGTTCAGTGTTAATCTCAACTACAGAGCAAGATATCTCAAATCAAAAACAAGTACCCATGCAGCTTTCCAGTATTATGACCCAGAATCAACCAGGACCATAAAGTTTAAACTGTAGGGCTAACTATAAACTGAATTAGTCAAATAGTGAACAAGGGCAAAATCTAGCAATTTTCTCATCATTTAGAAACACATATAACATAGCACATAGATCTTCTCAAAGTCCCGTTGGCCAATCCAATTTACAACACTTGTCCTAAGAAGAGTTTTTTACTGTACTGGACAGGGTCCAAATCAAGTCTAAACAATAGCTATAAACAAACTAGGACAACACTAGATAAGATGAAGATGAGAAGTGCCCACATACTGCAAAGTGGTACATGTCACACAGTTAAAGAACTACTGCTGCAGATGACAAGAGGCTGACAGTTGATCTTATTTTCAAAGCTGAAATCTGGGTTAACACAACAGGTAGCAGAGATCAACTGCTTTTATTTAGCCTCAAATCACATTTTTCCCACAAGACCACACTGGAATTTGACTTATACACACCCATTTTTTCATAAACGTACATTCCCCAAATACAGCCCCTGCCTCAACATGCTTAATAGAGCAATGCAGTATATTTTTTCCAGTATGGGGATCTGTAGGGTTTATTAGATAAGAAAATTATTACAGGGCTTATATGAGGCAGCCATCCATAATTTGAGTGATATTTCATGAGACGTGTACAGGCAAAGATTTACTCAGACAATGCAGTTTTTTGGGGGAGTGAGTATAATGGATTTGATTAAATATGTGCCAAGGTGGCCTTTAATGTCAGACATTTATGGTAAATCTAGAGGAGGCTTCAAACACATTTAGGGACATTTCAGACAT
This sequence comes from Periophthalmus modestus, assembly GCA_019594935.1. NCBI lineage: Eukaryota > Metazoa > Chordata > Actinopteri > Gobiiformes > Gobiidae > Periophthalmus > Periophthalmus modestus. Next base: position 18,264,774 of record JAIEZT010001373.1, read on the forward strand.
TAAAAGTAATACAGTATAAATATGTATTAGTGTCAGTTAAGGCCGTCAGTCAAACTAATTAATTAATCTGATCTTTAAAAAAAATGGTTCTGTTTTAAAAAGTTACAGTTGTACGTCATTATTATGCAGGTAGTTCTCTGTGGTGAAAAGGCTTTCTACAACCAAAGGCTTCAATCATAAAACTTCACGGATGCTTGTTATATTAAACACAACCATTTTTAGATGCAGCAATGTCAGGAGTGTTCTGTGGATAAGACATATACAGTATCTGGACAAATGTAACTTACTCTTTGTTACCACTTTGGTTGTTTTGACCACTGTAAAGAAACAAGATTTATATTGTATTAGCATTGCAATAGATCATTAATACAATTTAAATACAGCGATATAACATATCTGGTAGGGGATCCAACAACTGCTTATCTCCATGGAAATGTTACTCCTTTGCATGGCATGTTCCACAGTATGACATTAAGCCTATCTTTTAATTAGTCTGGTTGGTGGTGGTTTTGACAAAGACAGATGTGTTTAATGCCATATTCCAGGCAAAGTAATAGCATCACAATGGAGAAAGTAAGTGGTGGACCCTCTACCCTAAAAGTTATAGTGCACCTTTAATACTATATTCTATGGATTGAAGTATTTACCTTTGGTCCCTCCCCCTCCTCCTCCACTGGAGCTGACCGTCTTGGTGATGACTGTATTATCCATTCACTCCACCTGTGACACAAAAGCATCAAATGCATTCAGCCTGGTGTAGCCTGAAATACAGAAGAGTCGAGTGAAGGTGGATTTTCTTTTCTTCATGGTGAAAAATCATTTTACCTCAAGGCAAACAAACTCCTGAATACATTTATTTTTTGGTTTGCTGTGATCATATTTCTTTTCTTTCAGCCCTGTGTCTCTGGACCTTTAGAAGTCCCATTGATTTAAAGGACTCCCCTGCAGCTGTGTCGAAAAGGCGTATCCCGCTACAGAACAAGAATGCGGAGTCCATATTGTAAAGAACAAAAATGTACAGTAGCTCCAAAGGTGTCACGGCGGGATAGACAGTGCTTCCAATAATATAGATTTACAAGTAACCCTATTCAAAGAGTGTAAGAATGCACAGGAAGGAGAACGGATGATGAACGACCAGTCAAAACCCACCTACACTCAAAAACTGCTGACTGTTGAAACTGTTGACCCTCATTAAATATGATTTTCATTTTACTCTGGATCAATATAAACATATATAATAATATATATAATTCAATTTTTATATATATATATTTTTTTCTCTTTTTAAATAACAGCTAGATGTTTTTATGAATGTACAGTGTGTAAGTCTGATTAATATTATATTTGATTAAACTATTATATGTACCCGGTGAATATAAAACAAATTTTGAGGGTCATCACAAAGCTTTAACACATTTGACAACAATTTTGAAGCCATCTAAATTAAGTTTTATAACTACTCAATTATTGCATTAGCAAACACTTTATTATGGCATTAAATATGGATTATTAGCTCATGAACAACCGGCACAAAAGCTTTCCGTGCGTGTGTCACTGAATGGTAAGTCAAAACATGTATTTTATAAATCATAAATCACAGGCAGCCTAACCCAGCTCTGACATTTGAACAGACATTAGTTCCAGATAGTTTGTTTCCTGCGGCTACATTTTTGTGAAAGATGGAGACAGGTGCATTAAAATCCTTGATTCACTGGAGATGCCTGCACTTTTTGATTTGCGAGAGTTGAGCAGCAGGATGTGGCCTGCAGCACCAGGACTTATCATGGCCCAAAAGGACAAAAGCTACGCACTGTCAGCATGTCTTCACAGGATTTTGTCTAATAAATCAAGGCGCAGTGTTTAATTTCTGATCCTTTCTTAACCTATTGCAGTAACAATAAGGCATGTATGGATTGGCGTTACATGCATTGTCTTTGTATATGTAAAGTTGTGTAAAATAACTTTTTGATAGACATTAAATTAAAAATGTAAAAATAACAAATGTAAAATAAAACAATATTCCAAGTCTGATTTCAATAGCTAAAAGGTTTGGATCTCCAATACAGAGACATTCTGATTTCTAGTTTTACCTGGGCCCAAAGTGTGACCTTCAGAATAGAAATAGAAAGTATAGAAAATATGTTATGACACATTGAACATCTCCAGCGTTAAAACATTTGTATTTATTACTTATTATTTGAATTAGGAGGACACTAAAGGTTAATCAATGAGTCAACAAGGTGCTTCAAGAATATGAGTTTGCACAGTAGCTAAAGGCAGGTAAAAACACTTTTAAAACTTCTCTTTTTGTAATTCCTTACACTTTAAAAAATAGTACTTCTAACTTTCAACTATTAGGCTGATTTCATTGTGCACAATAATATAACACCAAATATAAAAATCTTTCTAAATATATATACATTTTCTTACCTTTTGGTTCATTTGCAGAGATAATCCTGGGTGCCGTATTCCCAAAGGAACAGGCTTGGATGAGGAGCTGCAGACTTCAGCTGGCTTAAGTATTAGCTTCAGTCTGAGTCAGATCTGCGGCGTGTCTCGACAGAAAGGGCTGTGACAGGTACAGGAGGGGGCATGAGAAATACCCCCCAGGCCCACCCAAAGACAAAAAAACAACTGTTAGTAAAAGTGACGATAGTAAAAGTGATTGTTCGACAGGCACCAGTTTATTTAGTGGTTTGTTGTTTGGGTAATTACAGACTCGCTTGTGGTGTCAAAGGAATGTAAACTTGAACTTCTAAAATCACTGCTCAAGTCTCTGCAATATAATACTCCATAAAGATAGATAGACCTTTATTGTCTCCAAGGGGAAATTCTTCTTCACAGACATTGTCAAATGAAATCACATAGATACAAAAAGTAAGGACAAACACACACCTATGCTTATGCAATATATATACACAATATGCAATATATCTACATGTATTAAGATGTAAAGTGAATCTGATATCCTGTTTTTTTTAAGTAATTATATAGCTTTGTTCTCAATAACAAATATTATAAACACTTTTTTTGTCCAGTTCATGCAACAAGCACCCCTTCCTTGAATAGGCTATGGAGGTTATAAAGCATATTACTGCATAAAGCTACAGCATATGAAAAGCTCTAGTTGTCTGGTCATTTATCATACTACATTTTATTCTGAAATGAATTTACTATATTATATCACTGTAACTTTTTTATTTGAATAACATTTTATATTATGCATTAAAATTAGGTACCACAGTGGCAAAATGGGTTGAGTTAATGTAGCTCCAACTTCCAACTGTGTACTCACTGCCATTGTGTCCCTTTCCAGACACTTCACCCGCATTGGCCAGTCCTTTCATAGTATGTCATATATTTAATTTACCTGCATTTTTACTCTGCAAAGTGTAATACTACTCAAATTAAGTCTGTATTTTGGTACTGAACTCTCACCTGAGCCTGGAACATTGTATTCCACTGGAGCGTTACAGATCTCTCACACACCTGCTCAGCAAAACAAACATCACAGAATCACACAGACAAAATAAGGTAGTGACTGTACAGTACAGTGCACATATTACCCTAGTACAGTTTGTAACAAAACAAACATGTATGTAAAAGTATACATACTGTTAATACTTTTTAAACAGCATCTGGAACAAAGATTGCTCGTGATAACTTTTGAAATAACTGTATTGCCAAATCTTTTACAGTTGGTGCTTTCCACAGTAATTTGAAAGACAAAAAGAGCTTAACTTGCAAAGGGTTATACAAAAATGTTGATTGATTAATTGTTCCTATAAAAGTTGGTCTAGCTCAAGAAGATATGTCCAAAAGCTAAACATAAAACTATATATTTTATTTTAGCTGCTGCAGGCTACAGTTTTAGTGCCATGTGCGGGTCCTTCAGTCTGTTGTGTCCCTGAAAAACATTAGTGTCATCATAAATTTCTATTTAAAGATTACTTTTGTATGAATCACTTCTCCATCTTGTTCGGACAGCAGCTCCACGCTATCACGATGAAACGTTTTAAAAGGTTTTACATGACTCATAGCGCCTCCGTCCCCACAAAACATTTAAAAAAGCAGATTTTTCTGAGCTGAGTGTTTCAGATAAGTTAAATAAGTGAATTAATTAGTAATAAATCAAATGTGCTTAAGGTCAAAGGTATACACCATTTGCCTGTTTCACAATATGGCATTGAACATCAATCTTGTATTTATTTAATTACAGATTTTCTTTCAGCTCATGCTCACACATTCTTAGAGTAAGCAGACTCGTAGCTCCATAAATGTGAAGTGTAAATTTGCTACCTGTTTGTCTCCATAAAGACATACAGGGCCGACCCTAGCTTTCAGGGGGCCCTAAGCTGAGTTTGTCTCTGGGGTCACAGACAGCAGATGCCTCCTGGCTCAGCTATTGGTGATTCACATTTGACAACATTATGACTCTGCTCTCATCACCTTGACCAATTATATTTGTATTTATATGACCAACATCAGATTGAAAACATCCAGAATGTCACAACTACCATAGCCACAAGAACAGTAGACAAACATATAAGGGGGGATAAGATTTTTAAAATGTTAGACATTTTTTCTTTGTTTCTGGTGGATTTTAATGTGTTCCAGTTGGCAACAGTGGGGTTAAACTCACATAAAAAAGATCCTTGCACGGTGTAAAAACATAGCTACCCTCACCTATGCCAAAATGTAGGCAGAGGCAGATATTTTGCTACTACAGATATAAAACAATTGTAATTGTTTTAGAGGGATATTTAGGCTGCTGTAAACACACAAACCCTGTGTCCAATAAAACTTGATATATTATTTTCAATATAAAAGTATGGACTCTTGGGGGCCCTCTGGTGGCCTCGGGGCCCTAAGCAACTGTTCAGTCTGCTTATAGGCTGGGCTGGCCCTGGAGACTTGGTACACGTTAAAGCATTTATTTAAATGTAGTGAACTGACACTAAATTTCTATTTCTCTCACCTGATATGGAAGGTGTACCACTGTATCCACTCTCTCTCTTCTCCTTCCTCAAACTCAGTCTTTGTCTCTCTTTAAAACAAGTCACAACAACATAACTCATTTTTAGTATGTTTACACCATTATCCCATTTTCTTTGTCCTGAAATTTTTGCCTGTCACAATTCATAAGCCTAATACTGGAACAAATGTTAGTTAGATAGAATTGCATTCTAAAATAAACATTAACGGTCTTCACCAAAAGCAGCCTCAAGATTATTTAAGCTGTATGTAACTATTCAAATGTTACCCGCAGATAATTTAAAGGTGTACTATGTAACTTTTCTGTAGAAGGATCTGCAAGTTGCTTGTCTCCATGGACCTGTTACCCATAGTATGGCCTTAAACTTATTTATCTCCATGTGGACCAACAGGCGACATCATCAGGCAAAGTTACAGGTCACATCTGTGGAGAGAGTGGCAAAATTAAACTATTATTTTTATATAACAGAAATTATATTCAAATTATTGTTTTATTATTTATTATTAACATTCTATTAGAAAAAATATGCTGTTTGTTTAAAATGACATTAATTCTTCCAACCATCTTAATACCTCCTGCTTACCATCATGTTTGGTTTGCTATGATTGGCTAAGAACTGCAAACTCATGACCCCTTAAATAGAAATGTGTTATGTTTTAAAAAACTGATATCATGGCATGTGAAAAGATTGACAGATTCAAACATGTTTTTGTTCAGAGGAAAAAGTAGCTTGGAGGCTTATCAGTTGTCAGTCTTGACCTTTCTCTGAGCGAGCGCTAATAACTAAGATCTGACTCATGTTCACCTGAAACACAAGCCCACAGCTGCAACAAGACACCGGCCTACCCTACACATCTGTACAATAAAGAGATCATGTGAGGAGGAGTGATGGAAGTGTCAGGATTTTTTAAAGGGATTTTAATAATATCAAGAAATGCGCCCCAAGCAACCATTTTGAGAGCTCTGAGGATTTGGAGTTTGTCCTTATATAGGCACTAGGCTATATTACAAGCTCAACAACCACATACCATCATCCAGTCATGTGTTTGCAAAACATTTGTAATTTCATTTTTTTTTTTTCATACTTTTTTCCATCTTTTTTTTAGATTTTGTTTGTCTTTTTGGCTGTTGAACTATACAACAATCTGTATCTATATCCATCTATCTACAGCTGAAACCATAAGTTTACATACACTATATAAAAAGACACTAAACTCAGACTAAACTTTTCTTGTTTTAGGTCAATTAAGATGACCAAAATTGTTTCTGTTTGTTAAATGCCAGAATAAGGAAAGATATCAGGAAGAGAATTGTTGACTTCCACAAGTCTGGTTAATCCTTGGGCAATTTCCAGATGCGTGAAGGTGCCACGTTTATCTGTTCAAACAAATATATACATATAGTATAAAGACTATAGCCATCATACTGCTCAGGAAGGAGACGGGTTCTGTGTCTCAGAGATGAACATGCTTTGGCCCGGAATGTGCATATCAACCCAAGAACAAAAGCAAAACACCTTGTGAAGATGTTGGCTGGTAAGAGTCATTATCCACATTGAAACGAGTACTGTACCGACATGGGCTGAAAGGACACTCTGCCACAAAGAAGCTATTACTCCAAAACAAGCAGAAAAATAGCCAGATTATAGACTGCAAGTGCACACAGAGACAAAGACCTTAATTTTTTGAGACATGGCGTGTGGTCTGATGAAACTAAAATTGAAATGTTTGGCCATAATGAACATCGTTACGTTTGGAGGAAAAAGGGGGAAGCTTCCAAGCCTGAGAACACCATCCCAACTGTGAAATACGGGGGTGGCAGCATCTTGTCAGGGGGTTGTTTTGCTGCAGAAGGGACTGGTGCACTTCACAAAATAGATGGCATCATGAAGAAAGAACATTATGTGGAAATACTGAAGCAACATCTCAAGACATCAGCCAGGAGCAAGCTTGGGTGCAAATCAGTCTTTCAAAGGGGCAATGACAAGAAGCATACTGCCAAATTGGTTACAAAGTAGCTTAAGGATAACAAAGTCAATGTTTCGGAGTGGCCATCACAAAGCCCTGATCTCAATCCTATTGAAAATGTATGGACAGACCTGAAAAGGCATGTGCGAGCAAGGTGGCCAACAAACTTACACTAGTTCTGTCAGGAGGAAAGGGGCCAAAATTCTTGCCAACTATTGTGAGAAACTGTGGAAGGATATACAAAACATTTGACCCAAGTCATACAGTTTAAAGGGACAAAAATATTCTCTCATTATTCTGGCATTTAACAAATACAAAAATAATAGTGATTTGAAAGCATATGTGTCTCTTTATATAGTGTAATGTATGTATGTAAACTTCTGGTTTCAACTGTATATATCTACCAATCTGTGTCTCTGTTTGTCTTTCTGTCTATGAAACAAAAAATGCATCTTACATCTCAGCTGAGATAGGGCCTTAAACTCTTGGGCTACTCAAATGAAGCACCCACAACAACATCCACTGTCTGGTTTACCAGTTCTTATGTAGATAATATAAAAAACTTTTTTTTTTTTTTTTTTTTTTTTTTTTCATCACGGAAGTAATTCGCCAAACTGGTTGCTGTACTGATCAAATCCAAGTTTGCCCCTTTCATTTTTACCTTGTCTTCTGTCTTGATCTTGTTGGTATAGACCAATTGAGCACTTTTACCCATCTTCCCTTTAAGATTTTTTATGTCATTATTCAACACGTTGTAACAGGCCAGGGACGTAAATTCATACTTTTTATTTTCCCTCTCTGATCTTTAAAAGCCATTAACCTCGTACCGGATGTTTTATTTTGTAGGGTTTGTACTTCCGGATGAGGAACTGTCATGGCGGCGCCCTGAATGCACTCGCTGCGTTATTTACCTGGGATTTATCCCCCAAAAAACTCTGCCTTTATCATTATTATTGACGTGAATTTAGTGAACTGAAGACAGGTGGAGATGGAGATGAAGACGTCCATGCGGTGGAACGCCCGGGCCTCAGCGGTGTACGCCGTCGGAGTGTGGACCATGGTCGGGTCATACATGTACTTAAAATACACGGGACGACTGGACATGCCAGGTGAGCAAGATACACAACATAAGGAGGAAAAAAAGTGTTTAGAGGTTGAACACTCACGCACGTTTTATTATAATATGTTCTCATTGTCTTCATTTTGTTTTTTTGTTTTGCTAAATGGTTGGCGAGAGACACAACTTTATTAAATAATGCTCTTATTGTGCATACTTGTTGCCTGGTCAACCAAAACGCACTTCTCCATTACTTTACACAGGGGTGATTTTCTGCATAAAATACACAACGAGAACCAGTCTGGATCCCAGGCAATCATATTACCACTAGTAGTACCATCAGTGAATGCCATTCAGCGATTGAATCAAATGTATTTAGATACTTATTAAAGTAAATGGATGTTCTGTTACTTTCTTGTTATGTGCTGGTCAGGATGGGCTTACGTAAGCACGTTGCTTCAGCTCAATCCTTTTTTGGTTGTAATTAATTAATAAAATGTTTTCTTTTGTCTTTTTTTTATTAAGTAAACAACCAAAATAAAATCCATTCATATTTTAAACTAAAAGTAGTGCAGTTACATGAGTGCAGTATCTTGCTGCTGCTATTACTACAACTACAACTGCAAATTAATTTTGATGTGTAAAATGATGTGTTTTGCTTATTTGACCATTTTGTTTACAGATTTATCCAGTCTACTTGGCTGTGTATTTCTTGTTTCAGAATCTGCACAAACCCCAAAAACAGAAGAAATAGAGAATCCAAATGAAGTTATTTATAAAACGGCTCACTCCAAATCTGTGATCGTTTATAAGAAAGACTTTGTGCCATACACAACGCGCCTCAAAAACTTCATCGAGTCCTTCACTGGTGGATCTGCAACTGGAGACAGAGGCAATGACAAATAACTGTCTGAAAATATGGACTAAATGAAACCAATAGACGTGAAGATATTCTGCTTCGTCTAGCATCTCTTTGTGTATAATAATTTAAATGATATATTAATTAAAAGTAATCAAATTCAAACAACTTGCATTCACCACCGTGCTACACAAATTAAGATGTACTCAATGAAGTGTGACTCACTCAATTATATTTTGGTTTCAGCAGATCATAAGTTAAATAAAGGCTTTTAAATATGTAACTCTGAGTGTCTGCCGCTTGGTTGTCTCCATGGAAATGTTATTGCTTTGCCTGGAATGTTCCACCGTATGTTTATATTAGATGAGACTAAAAGACTGCAACGCCATGCTTACACCATTTGAAATTTGCTGTTTTAACTATCATTACACCTTCTAGATGTAAAAAAGGTTGATCTTAATTGTACAACTACAACTTTTTTTTTTTTTTTCCATATAACGTTGTAATATATCTTGTTACATATTAGACACATATCTTGCATATATTTTAACACTTTTATTGGTACAAAATAACTGCAGTTCAAATTGTCCCACTACACCTTTTGTCCACTAGAGGTCGACAAGGTTCCACGCGTTTACGGAAGTTGTTTTTACGGCGTGCTTTTTCACTAGCGCAACACAACTCCACAATGAAAGCCATAATTCAGAGGGTCACCAAGGCTTCTGTGACAGGTGAGTAATTATGAATACTATTTCTACCATGACTCATCATGCCCTAACTATGAAAAGAGAAAACAATTGACCCGGATCGTGCATGCTGGCTAACTCACTGAGCTAGCTTGTTTAGCATTAGCCCTCATTCATATTTTGTATGTGTATTTTCGTTCAGTAGAAGTATTTTTGCACCAGATATTCAATTATAACGCAAAATAACTTTACTTTAGTCTACGTCACCTTATATGCCCTTTTAGTATAATATAGTTTAAAATATAAAAATGTAAATGGCTAGATTTTCATGACAGCTTATCACATTTCTGTCCAGTTTGTTGACATTTATGACAACAGTTGAAGTTCAAGGTCTTTGCACATAGCACTGTTGCTAAATCTGATGTCTTTTTTTTTTAAGATGATGTGTTTGTTCTTCCATATTGCCTGTTAAATACATAAACTTTCTTGTTCCCTTGCAGTGGGAGAGGAGCAGGTCAGTTCAATAGGTCGAGGGTTGTGTGTGCTGCTGGGTATATCCGTGGATGACACACAAAAGGATGCAGACTACATGTAAGTATTTGTACAGATTGATGTTTTGCTGATCAGCTCTTTATGCATCTGACACATGTAAATAATATTCTGTAGCTTTAATTAAACTGTCACTTTCTGCTAGGGTGTTATTGCACCCTGCCCTTATTATCACATGGAATTACTTTTTAAATGTATTCATTGTATTTTTTTTCCTGAGCTGAGCAAAATGAGTTCATCACATGCCCCAGTTGTGTTGTTTGTACTAAAAATAATGTCAAGCAGGAGTTACTTTCCTAAAGAATGGCTTTCATTTTGCTAATGTATTTTTAAAGTAAGACATTTTAGTTCATATAATCATTATGACGTACTTGCTGAAAACAGTAGTTAAGATGCAAAATACAAAACTACATGAAGTGTCATGCTCTTTATTAATCAAACCCTTTGGAATCATTCTTAAAAACAGAAATAACAAGTGGCTTTCATCTATTTTGGAATTGCTTGGACTATTTTAGCTTCTCTTCTGTCTAAAAATAAATGTTCTATTTGTGCTCTGTTTTTTCATGTCAACAGGCATCTTTCATAATCTATATTTAGTAAATTTATTTTGTCTTAGTGTTCGCAAGCTCCTGAACCTGCGCCTTTTCGAAGATGAGAACGGAAAAATGTGGACTAAAAGTGTGATGGAGAAAGAGTTTGAGGTTTTGTGTGTTAGCCAGTTCACATTGCAGTGCATTTTAAAGGGCAACAAGCCAGACTTCCACTCAGCCATGCCTGCAGAACTCGCCCAGCCCTTCTACAACAGCATCCTTGAGAACATGAGAGGCTCCTACAAACCAGAGCTCATTAAAGGTGGGTTATCTCCCCTGAGGCTGTGGAGAAGTAGCAGAAATGTATTGACTCTCCACAACTTTCTGTTTTATTAGGTAATTAGAAAAAAAAAGCTTCAAACACTGGTCAGCCCACCTAAGATCAGGCCTGAATTTTTGGGGAAAATATCCTATTGCTACTAATTGTATTTTTTGATTAAATTCACAGAGTAGTTTAAATAAAGATATGGGCTGTTTCATGGCCAATGCACATACCAATCTTTTCCCCAAATTATATGAGCTGAGATTTACTATAAATCTAGAAACTTGGTGTAGCAGTAGTTTAGTAGTGTCTATACAGTTCAGTGGTGCACATAATAATAATGATAATGATGATGATATTAAAAGTGTTATTATTAATAGTACTGTGTTTATCCTATTATAGTATTAATAATATCTACAGCAGTGTCTATGTAAGTCCTCCTATGATCTTTAGCAAAAGAAAAAGTAGTTCTGTCAAAAGAACAAGCTTTTTAGATTGAAGACGTGTTACCACTCATCTATGCTGCTTCTTCAGTTATGGTCAGATTGCTGGTGGGCACTGCCTTATATCTGTCTGAAGGGAGGAGTGACTATTGAACTACACTAAGTGTGAACTGTGCCTGAGTCATATTTGATGAATCATTCAGACCCCTAAAGGGTGCTCTCCCAGCTATTCGCGTACTAGTTATCACTATTGTTTCCCTTCTTTTGATTTGGGTCTCAGGATGTAGTTATAAATAGGAGACAAATGATGGCTAAGGCCCCCATTCCTGTTCGGAGATGGATTGTCTTTCCTAACAAAAACTGCATCTAACTTCCCTCTCAAACCATTTATTTTTTATGGCTAAGATCACACTAATTTCAAAGGAGTGGTTAATAGCTTTGAGATGGAGATGTACGGCAGACTGGGGTTCCAAGAAGCTCTCGCGACGTTGGTACATTCTCTTATGGAGTGGCTAGTTTAGTCTAGTCTAGTCTAGTTTCTCCAACATAATGTTCCCTGCAGTCTTCACTACACTGAATAGAGTAGACTACATTGCTTTGTTTGTTGCTCGAGGTTTTGTCCTTTGGGTGAACCAGTTTCTGTCATAAACTGTAGATTTGAAATAAACCGGGATTTCTGCATGTGTGCAGAAATATGCTTGAGGATATTCAAAATGGGATTTCAATAGATCTAAGAGAGCTAAAAGAAACAGGGCAACACAGAATCAGAACCTAGGAGAAAAGGTGTAATCATTCCTTACACAACTGGTGTGTATGAAAAGCGTGGGGGGATTTTCAGACAGCATGAAATCCCCATAAAAAATGTTTGTCCAGTTGACAGAATTGATTTTTTTTTTTTTTTTTTTTGTTATTTACTGCAACATTTTTTAAGACATCCAAAGCCTTGTTTTTCTACAATCCCATGAGAACATTTCACATTTTGAGCCATGCCTTCTTCACAGTAAAACAATATAGTGGCCTATTGGTATATTGGTCTGTCTAAATGAAATTTACAATTTTTTTTGCCAGACTGATGGGGTTAAAGTAATACAAGAATCATACATTTTTTGTGAAGGTCTAAACTAAAGGTTAGCAGGTTTTATACATAATAAGGCTCCATGGAGACACAGTCTGTTTTATTCCCCAGACATTATCTTTTAAATAATTGAACCTTTGTGATTTGCAAACTATTCAAAGTGTAATTTCACTCTGATTCAGGGTTTTCTGTCCTATTTAATTGCCTATTTTTCATTGTAAGGTGAGGCGGGTTCACAGAGTGGGAGGCTTGGGGCATCTCCATAGGACACTGTGGTGGCAGAGGCAGTAAATTGGGTCAGGCCACGAGGGAGGAGCTGTGGAGAACACCTAGTTCTAGTCTAATTAGACCTATCCACCCCAGTATAAAGAAAATATGATGACACAGCTCCTTTGAATTGAAGCTTGAACTGTGTTCAGATACTAGTGCCATTAAAAGTATAGTTACATTGTTTTCTATGTTTGTAGATGGACAGTTTGGAGCTCGGATGCAAGTTCACATTCAGAATGATGGACCTGTTACCATTGAACTGATGTCCCCCTCTGGACCCACCGACCCCAAGCAGGTAGAGACGATTTAATTTCTTTTGTTAGTTCATTAGGTAGTTAGTGTGAAACATTCCAGGGAAAGCAACAGCTTCTCTTGAGTGACCTTTTCACCAGGAAAGTTACATGTACCAACTCATCATGATTACACTTGATTGTGAAATTAAGGCATGACTATACATGTATTACCTCAATTGTATGGCACAAGGAATACTTTAATAGATTATGAATAAAATGCACATATATTAGCACAGAATATCTATACCATACTATTGGCTATTTCAACTGTAAAGCTCTAGATCTTGTATAAAGGTAGCTTGCCTGTTCAAAAGATAAAAGATTATGTATATCTTTGTTATGTTATATTGTCTTTTCTTAGCTGTCAAAGCAGGAGAAGCAGCAGCAGAGGAAAGAGAAGACACGCTCCAAAGGTCCCTCTGAGTCAGGTCGTGAGAAAGGAGCGCTAAGGTCCAGACAAGACACCAATGCCAGCAGTGGAGCGGAGGGCGATGTGTCATCTGAGAGAGAGCCATAGAGAGACCACCATAGAGAGACTGCTGAATACATGTGGAAATGCACCAGGTGAGTGTTAACAGCCATTATCTGTATAATCCAGTAATGGTAAACACAAATAAAGCAATGTCGACATACAAACAGTACCTGTAAGTCAACTGTGCAAAATCATTGTTAGATGTGGGAGTAGATAGCAAACTGTGACTTAGCCTAGTGTGGTCTGGAGCATTTTAAAGATGCACTATGTATTTTGACAGAGCGTCCAAAAAATAGAGATGCTGTTGTTTTGCCTGGAATGTTCCACAGTATCATCCATTTCCATGGAGACAAGCAAGTTGCATCACCACCAAAAAAAAATACAAACAGGTGGCAGACCCTCTACCACAAACATTGCAACAGCCTTTTTCTTAAAACCTAAACTAAAATATGTGCTTTAAAAAAAACCCACTAGCCGCAGTTATTGTTGAAAACTTTAAAAATATACTTTTTAAAGTCATGTGTGGCTTATTTTATCATTGGTGAGGAGGATGGCTTAAATATGAAGAATTACAGAAATGTTTGTGAATGAAATAAAACTCATAATACAAACAGGATACATGTTGTGTATAATATAAAATATTAAAACTTTATCTCTTCTCTTGTAGATTTTTCAGGAAGGCCGTGTACCTCTGGGATGTTGACCCCTGATTTGGGTCCTCCTTCAGGGAAAGCAAAAGGACTCCGTCAGCCCAACATTGTCCTCTGGTGCCCTCCTCTAACCTGAAGTAAATTGGACTGGACTGGTGTTTGGACAAATTCAGCACAAGAGGAATGGACGTTTTGGGGATGTGGCATGAAACAGGAAATCACTGTGTCCCAGTTGTCATAGTTGTTTTGCTTTTTTCAAACTTTCTTTATTGTCTACTTTGTTCTGCCTCAAATTTTGCTTTGAAAATTGCTGGTGGCATTAAAGCATAACCCTCCTGCATGTCTTGCGCGTATTGGGGTGACTGCTTGGTACAGGCACAGTTGTTGTAACATTGTATTCCATTTTAAAAGAAGAGGGAGGAAGAGAGTGCAATATTTAAAGGATAAACGCATACACTACACCGAGGTGTGTTAATAAGCATTCAAATACTAAACAAATCTTTCTAAACAATATTCCAAATTCAAAAGTCATAATACGTACATAATGAGGTATAATAATCAGATGGATAGTATAGTGCATGTCTTCAAAATAATGCGTCTTCTGACGATTTGGATTTGAATTAATTAGGTAAGTTCTGTCGCAAAAGAAAATTTAATTTTGTCAACTGGACAAAAGATTAGAGTGAAGACGTTTTGCCACTCATCCCACCGGCTTCTTCAGTTCAGGTGACGTGCTGGTGGCACAGTGCCTTATATCTCCTCCCCTCAGACAGATATAAGGCAGTGTGTGGTGAATCTTCTTTACTCTTAAACTTTTGTCCAGTTGAGAGAATTCAGTTTTTGTGCTGCATAAACTTTATATCAATTTACATTATGGATACATTTCACTATTGTATATTTCTGTCTATTATTTCAATCAGAGATCCTAGTTTCTTTCTAATGAGATAATTTACCCTTCCAATGTAACTTGTGTACTGTGCCAAGTTGTGCTGATGAGATCTATTATTTGACACTGCATCACAAGTATGATATTTATTTGCTATTTTCAATCAGTCAGTCTTGTTTGCACATGACAGCTGATTGTAAAAAATATATATATATAAAGATGCTACAAAAGATCCTCTCTTGGTCTGCCAGTAATTTATGAACTTGATGTTCAATATAAGAAATGTTTATTTAAACTATTGGGATCTTTTTTTTGGCCAACCACTAATCTTCTAACTGTATTACAACAGCATGTTGGAGAGCCAGGCGGTCAAATAATTATGTAATCGTTATTGTGTACGACTCAAAATAGATCTTTTTATCTTTTTAAATTTTAAGATGTGTTTCATTTTGCGTAATTTATGTTGCTACTTAAGTAGTAATGATAGGGGAACATTTAGCAACAACACATCACTGCACACACTACATTCATAAAAGTTTAGGTGGAACAAGTGTCATGCCTAAGGACACAACAACATTATGCACTTGTCGTAGCGGATTTAACTGCCTTAATCATAATACTGAAGTCCACACTGATGAGCGTGGTTAGAGGTGTGTATGTTTCAGATTGGCAGCCTCACTTCCAGGGCAGCTGTGGCCAAAGTTGTAGCTCGCCATCACCATATGTATAGTACATGAATAATACAATGTAAATCACTTTGAGTGTCCAAAAATTTGCTATATAAATCAAGTCTATTTTTTTGCATTTTCTGTTGCAATACATCACACAAAATTTCATATTGTGACAAGTCTCATTCTCCCTCCTGTCATTTTGATCTGTAATGTAATTTATCTTACTGTCAGACTCAACTAACATCAAAGTCACCCTCTGCTCCACACCGAAGCCATACAGGACCGTCCTTCATCATCATCATCCCTCTGCCTGGTCCCTGCTCTCCAAATACCCACAGTTCGTTCACCTGAGACCTCCGAAGGACCCCTGAGCTGGCTGCTTTTAGCACCTGCCGCCTGGATACCATTAACCCCAACCCTCTGTGGATCTGCACACGCTCCTGTCACCTGCACCTGACAGATGCACACATGCTGTACCCTGCTCTGAGAGGCTGACGAGACCACCAGCAGCAGAGGCATACAGAGCCATATGTCAGCAAAAGGTAAACAAAAATAGAGCTGTCTTACAAGTAACGCTGTGTATGGGTTTGCTACCATCAGAATTCTTACGGGTTGCTTCCCTGCAACATTAAAATATCCTAGAATCCTATGGCTTAAAACTGAGCTGGAGACAGGTCAGAATTCTATGGTAGAATTTGGTGTTTAACTGTCACATTACAGGTTTGTTGACTTATTTATGGTTAATATCTCAAATTACTGGGCCTATCCACATGAAACAAAAACTAGCACAAAGTTCAAATATACAAGAATGAAATGATCTTTTCAGAGTAGCTTGACCATAAGATTAACTTGGCAAGTTTGTGGAGCCAATCTCTAAGCAATAATAGTTCAACATTTGTGGACATAGGTTTGGATATTTCTTTCAAATACAGTAAACCTCCATAAATGCCCTCGATCTGAAACTTATGTTTTAAATCAAAATATGTTCACCTTTTCATGGGAAGTAGAAAATTAATTAATAACAATATTTACAAAGCAAAAAATATATAATAGAAATAGTCTAATAAAATAACAGTAATAAAAATACAAATGGAAATTCATTACATACAAATGCATCCCGAAAGTTAACTCTCTCTGTCTCTATCCCTCTATCTCTCTGTCTGTCTGTCTGTCTATCTATCTATCTACCTGTCTACTTATCTGCCTGTCTCTGTTTCTCTCTCTGCATACATACATATATATATATGTGTGTGTGTGTGTGTGTGTGTGTGTATATATTTACAGTACAGTACCTCTGCAGTTAGACAATGCAGTTTAGGAGAAATATTGGCATTGTTGGACCTGTGTTTGATCATGGCTATGTGCCCAAGACTCTGCTTCTTAATTGGCTGTATCCACCTCGGTGATGGGTGAGAACAGAGTGGACAATGGGAGGTATGGGGGGCAGAGGCACTGATCTGGGGCATTCTAGGAAGTGGCCTGAGCCCAGAACTCCCTGTCCCATTCAGAGACATAGAGCTTTAATTAGACCCCTCCCTCAGAGAAAGGTGGTGATGCAGCGGTTTTGACTGCGGACTCTGGTTCTTCTCTGTGTAGATGGGGTCATTAATCTCACAGACTGAACAGTAGAAACAGTTGAGGACAAACTTCATGTTTTCCTTTATGAGACGATATCCTCTTGGACAAAGCTTTAGTCCCCAGTGTATAGAGCATTGGTTTTCAAACTTAAGTGTCACCAGAGATAGTATGTTCCTTTGTGAGTATTTAGGGCTAACCATGGTCTAAATGAGGGCTAGAATTAGACTAAGGCATGAATATGGTCATTCTAAATAATGATTAACTCAAAAATGATCAAAAATGTTTTATTCAGTTTTGAGCTCTCCACAGTTTGAGAAACACTGATATAGTGTGTCACTACGTGTTTTGATGGAGGGTGTGAAACCTTCTCTTCTCCATTGTTTTGGCAAATTGACATAAAACTTTGCTATCTCCATAGAGACAAACACTCCACTAAATAACAGTGGCATCACTACTATTCAGTGGAGTAGTTTTGCCAAAATTGTCTGTATTGAATAAATGAAACATAGAGTTAATATGATACTGAGGCACATTCCAGGCAAAGCAATTTTCCTGAGACAAGCAGGTGATAGACCCTCTACCAAAATATAGTGTATGAAAATGAAAAATATAATTTCTATAATAATAATAATAATAATAATGCTATCATTATCAAATTTGCATTTTCATTTGTACCACAAGGGGGTAATAGTGATCTTGTTTTGCATTCCTTTTTTGTTCCTTGTAAAAGTAACTGCCTGAATATAACACCTGATGTATGATTTGATTGAAAGGACAAAACATAAAACTGTACAAAATCTGGTATTTAGACAAAAAAAAGGGAAAATCATCTGAAGAAAATTATCTGAAGGAGTGGTGCAAGAAATAAAATGTTTAAGTCATTTATGAATTAATTGTTAAGTCATTTAGTCATTATTAGTCAATATTAAGCATTGTTACTGGCAATAGATATACTCACAGTGGGAGGAACCAAAAGCTGTATTCAAGAGCACTGTTACACTAAAATATATTACTCAAATAATAAAAGTACGGTGTCTGAAAACTAGCATGAAGTACAATTGTATTTAAAAATGTACGCAAGTAAATATAGGCTAGTTGTGTAAATATAACTGAGTACTACCCATCTCTACATATCCCCAAACTTGACTTGACTTTGGGCTGCTGTTGTGACAATATAACTTCATTTAAATTCCTCCCTTTTCCTTGCTTCATTCTCTTCGTGGTGCATGTCTTTCCCTGCTCCCTAGCACTGGTCACTTATCTGGACCTCCCCCAACCTCCGTCCATGCTTTGGCCACTGTCCCTCTGCTTGGCTCTCCTCTCCACAGGCCCAACGGGAGGGGATATTACACAGCCCTCCGAATTTTAATCTTGTCTATTTGGGATGTTTTGCAGTGAGGGCATGAGGGGTCGCTGCCAAAGCTGAACAAGTCGAATGAAAGACCGGCCAATGGGCTAAAGCTTGGCACAGCACGGGACATGAGGCAATATCCACCGGACACTGCTCCTTTTCAGGGATTTGAGGCTCGGAGGGGTCAAGCGCACTGCAAACAATGGTGTTATCCAAAGCAATGAAAGTGATCTAGTTGTTTTGTGTTTGCCATGCTAAACAAACGGGAACACAGCTGATATCCACAGGAGATTTGGGCCATTTTGCAGCCCGCTCTGATCCAAAAACTATATATGCGATGTGTTATGTAATGTTTAATCACAAGGACAGAATCTCGTTTGGTTCCTTTCCTTCCCATACAAGTGGCTTTAAACTCGATGGGCTATAGTTTTGCACATGTAGTTTATTTTATTCTAAGGTTGTCATTGCAAATCATTGTTGCCCACTCGGATTGTCAAAATATATATACCCAGATAGTAATCAACATCTAAACTACTTTCACAACTAGATATTAATATGTTAGATTTACTGAAAAGCAACAATAGAAATAGGGCAGAATTAGATGGAATTGTTGAGAATGTTGATGTTTCTAGATTTATGTCAAAACCCATTTGACCATAAACCATACCCTTATTTTGTGTTGAAAATGACACTGGTGGTATCAAAATCAGTTTTTACATCTAAGACCTAGTGTAACAAAGCTACTCTTTTTCACTGGCTTCTGGTCTCTTACTTACAGAATAGTGTTCAGGTGCTGATATATGCTCATTTCTATTAGTGACTTGATTCGACCTGCCCCTCCCACTGGCGAGGGTCACTTTCACCTTAATCTCATTGTGTAGTAGTGGGCTGCATTGAATCGACGTAGACTCTCTAATAAAACACAATCAAATTACATGGATCACTTTTAAACTGCTCTAAAAATATAAGAACAATGACTCACTATTGCAATGATCAAATCATTAATTGTAATAAATGACTATATTTGTAGTCTGACTAAATATAGCCGAGCCAATATGATGAAGCTTGTTTCACACTGGCTTCTTCCATCTGAGCTTCCTGCTGTTTGAATAATGTAATGTCTTATGTAATGTGCAGCTCTTTTACATGGCGTTTAGTTTATAAATATTTCTCTAGAAGCCATTAAACTTTCACCACGTGTGTTTACACACATGGTAGCTTGGCTTTCTGTTTTACTCAACTGTTTGAGGAGTGAGTAATACAAGATACTCACCACATGCAGTTATAAAAACTGTTACATACTTGAGTATTTATTTGTTTTTATTTATTTATTTATTTTTTAAAAACAACAACTTTAAAATACTATTATTTGAGTTTAGTACATTTTGCACTCTTACCATGTGCGACCTATATTATATATATGATTTTTGTTTTGTTGTTTTTTGGTTGTTTTTTTTTTTTTTTCCTGAAGGCTTCTAGGTCCTATGGCATTTTGATAAATCTATCTATTGTCAAGATTTCTTTTCATTTGTTATTTTACATATTTAACAAAAATATGTGTTATGTGTATCTCATATGTCAATACTTCAACCCAGTATTCCACTTTTAGTTAAAGTTAAGGTACTCTTTATTGTCCCTGTAGGGAAATGTGTCCTCTGCATTTGCCCCATCTTTCAGTACCGCCGGGACAACCTGGGGATCCATCTTCAGATCTGGAGCTGGGCTTGGTCAGGGCTATCTCAGCTGGAGGAGTTGTGTCTATTGTGTATTTTACTTTATCATTCAGAAAACTTGATTTCATAAAGCGGGTCACACACTTGAGAAATGGGAATGTATTGACTTGGGTAGAAATGATTTAAGGTCATGGGATTAACTCATAAAATATCTTCACAATAATAATAACATAATTTTTTTAAACCGTGTGTCTCTAAATACAAATTCATATAGTCTTGTTTCCTTTACACAACATACATAAATAAAAATAACTTGGCAGTGGGCAGTGGGCAGAGCCAGATTGAAAAACATGGGACGTGGGCTGAGCGGTCATAACAATAGATTCCTTATAGTGATCATATGATGTCCCAGAATAACTCAGATTGAGAAAATAGCATGTGAATGTAAAAAGGGCCAGTGTAAAAGCCTGAGCTTCATTGAGATCTCAGAATACACACACGATAAAGGTCATCGCCTTCATCTGCAAGCCATCACTGAGTACTGTCACGACTCAGTGCTGGTCGCTCTGAGGTCAGGATGAAGAAGCCTTTTAGCCTTTTTGACTCCATAGAGATATTGTTTTGCCTGGGATGTTACACAATATGGCAGATCTGTGGAGAGTATTTCAAGATATTTTTGAGCATTGCAAATACAGCTGAATGCCATACTGTGAAACATTTCCGGCACATTAATAACCTTTCACCACAGTGTTACATATCTAATCTCGTCTAGGTCTAGTCATAATGGTCATGATCCACAGACTGTATTTATAAATTGATGTAGCTACTGTGTTCCAGATAGGAAGTTTATACTATAAATTCATCCAAACCTGTATAATTGGCACACAGCTAAAAACTATGAACTTTTAACACCTTAAAGTAAAATAATTAACTTAAAGTGCCTTTTTCAAGCGCAGTATTTTATTCATTGCCGTTACATAACATGCCAACCAAATGTTCTGCATCTATCTTAATGAACATGAGCGAGCAAATTAGGAGACGCAAATAATAGATGAGAGCTTGTTTCTGCTGGGTGAGGTTGCTCAGCAGAAGAGCACTAGAAAAAGCTGCTTAGTTCCCAGTGAATAAACGCACATAACACAGTAAATAAATGGTGGTTTGCGTGCCGTCAGATTATCCCATGTACCCGAGAGAGGAGCGTTTAAGGACCGTACAGCTGAGCCTCTTTCAGAAAAAAAGTTGTGCACAATCATATTTTTCTGCACCATCAACAAATACAGCTGTCCCCAAAAAAAGAAAATTACGTTAGCGTCTTGCGTCATCGTCAATGTAAACCTAAATGAGGTACATTTAGTCCTTTGTGTTTAGCTGAGTAGTAGGCAAGTTTCTATTTTTTATTATTTATTTTTTTTATACAGAAAGATCGAATTTGCACTTTTTTGTTATCCCAAAGGTTGCATATTTCTTATTTAAGACTGCACTACGTAAGTTTTCTACTGAAAGGACAGAAGGTTAGTGTTAAATAGTCTGCTCCGGGCAGATGGAGGTGATGACGTAGCTCTGGTTGCCCTGGTAATGTGCAGACTCATGTCACTCTGAACGGGCCTAAACTGTTTTATTTTTTATTTTATGGTGTAAGATGAGATCAGGCTAGTGGGTGATAAAGTTTTTCAAGTTTTTGCTACTAACCCAAACTATTAACAAACAACCCCTTACATCCTCAAGACCAAGATAAAACATAATAAAGTCCACATTTATTATAATTTATTATAACAAGTCAAAAACACTGAAAACACTTTTCTGTGTAAATTATTAAATTATTAAATTAGTACAAGAAAACGATACAGAGGTACTTTTCAAAATGATGACGAATTGGGATCGTATCTATAGGAATTAATTATTCACAAAAAATCACAAAATAGAGCGAACCACAGCTCACCTCAACAACACCTCTAAATACCCAGAAGCCCTATTTATACAAGCCTATCCCGACCCCTCCCTCCCACCCTGTCTCTCAGCCTGAAGACCTCACCATCTACAGACTGGTGGGTGTGGGGAGGTGTCTGAATCAGCTGGGCTAACCACCTGAGTCAGAACCCCCATCCTCAGTCTTTACCCAGCCACTACATCTATTAATATCATTTAAAATATCTTTATCATATACCATTGTTGCGGCACGATCCTTGCTAGTGAAATCTTTTTTTTTTTTCTAAAAGTCCTCAAAATGGTGCCAAGAACAGAAAACTGCAATATGCACTTTTTCTTGCACAATTTATACAATTGTGGTGATGATTAAAAGTGATGGTAGTGATATTACACTACAGATTAGAGATTACTGCACACGTCTTGAAGTAAAGAGATTTTGTGTATTTTGATCAGAAAGTTGTGTTGTTGTTGTATAGAAAAGCAGCGAGTCAGCTCCTGGTTTGTCCTTGCTGTTGGTCCCAGAGGTCCTCAGTTCCTCTGGTACACTCTGGTCTGCTGGGGGTGAACTCTGGGACCCCATTCGTCTTTGGTCCTTCGCATTCAGGAAGGAGACCAGCTCTGTGAGGGGGTCTGATTCAGGGTGCCAGTCAAACACGATCATTTCTTTAACAAATTGAAGTGTGTGGGGGGTATTCATAACATCATGGGGAATGTGTGAAATTATTACAGTCACTTCATGATTATATTCATCTTTGTGGAAACCAAAAGTCTGGCAGGTTTAATATTATGATTTAGGCTATGGTTATAGTATGCAGACACAGGGAGAACATGCAAAACTCCACAGACTCAGTCCAGCCTGGGAATCAAAACTAAGAGTCTAAACTACTGTGTGATTGTGTGGTTAAAATGCACGATATGTAAGATTTCTGGGAGGATCCAACACATGCTTGCTTCCGTGCAGATGTGATTGCTTCGCCATTGTTCCAAATTAGTAAATTTGCAGCTAGCGTTAATTAAAATATGCTAGTTTACCTCCGGCTTAGCAATCAAGAAACCCACCTAGTAATATTAATTATCTGAAGTTTATGTTTCACTGGTATTTTTTTTGGTAAAATAAAATATCTTTAACAATAGTCAATCTTTCCATGAGCTGGCTTGTCTCTCCATAGATCTGACTTATAACTTAACTTGGCCTGGGGACAGTAGTGCGCCTTTAAGCTGCTCTTTTTTAAAATTAAACTATTAAACTAATATTTCTAATCAGGTGAACTATATCAGTCAACAAAAGACCTGAGTTTACAAGAATATTCTCGTGAGTACAGCATGATGATGATTTCACTTTGAACTGAGAAACAATTGCTCAATTTACTAATCATTTTCCAGTTTTACAAAATGTCCTCGTCTTTTCCTCCTGTGTGACTTGTTAGTGCCGATCCCTCATCACGTCCTGTGGTCTTCCTTCCTTCCTGAGCCCCGCACTGATTCTGATACAAACTGCCGGAGGGACTTTCAGCTAATCACACTCTTTCGTTCCTTTTTAATATGAAATCTTGTCTCATATACTCAGCTGATGGAGATGAATGAGTGTTTTTAGTGGTGGAGAGGTTTAGAAATTAATGCAGGGAGAGCTCATTTTATAGATGTCAAAAAAGATCGAGATGGGGACCTATACAGAGGAGGGATAGTTAATATATGGCAGGAGGATGCTGAGGTTAGAGCTGGCAGGCTGGTGGCTTATTCGTAGGTTTCAGCTTTCTGTTATAAGGTGCCAAACTTCATCATTTTGAAACCCATGGATAGCAGACCATAAGAGGATTGTCTATGTCTTTTGAAAACTATGCTCAAACACCTCCACTTCAGATGCTACAGTTAAAGACAGTGGAATCATTTTTGGACCGTACCAATCCATCCCAAACAAACCAAAGGAAAAAAGTGTATGGATAGAATATCTATAAATAAAAAAAAAGAATGACTTGGCTGCTGGACTATCTGGACTGTAAATCCAAAATATTTAGACAAAAATGTGTAATCTGTTGAATTCACCTTCAAATCCTGATAAATGACATGCTACTGTAACTTCTACTATTATCAGTATGCCACTCTTTTTCTTTTTTTTAATCTCAAGTTTTTTGTTCAATCAGTGCAAATGTTTTAGTTGAATAATAAATATGAAATACTACGCTAACCTGCTAACCTATAATTACTATGTCTATGTATTCTGTGTATTTTCAGGTTTCTGTGGTCTATTTTATCCCTCTGCTTGTATTTGTGATAGAACACCGCTCTGCCTTGTTTATCCTTTGAGCATCATCACCACCACCTGGCCCAATTACACTGTTCCAACTTTAACTCTTTGGATTTTTTTATAGATCATGAGCTTATTTTAGGGACGCCATTGACTTATGTGTCCCATGCAGGGTTGGTGTTAAGCTGATGTTCGTCTTGTATGCAGCGGGAATGGAGTAGAGGGAGAAGGTCGATTTCAAAACCCAGACTTAGGAGAGTGTGGAGGTAAGACATGACCCAAATGTGTCTCATGTTTCGGCCCTGGTATGATACAAAGTGGGCTAAAGCTGCATCTCTCATCTGCTAAGACTGCAGTGTGAGTGGTGGGGAGGGCACAGGAGTAATTCTAGTGCATTATTGATGTCCTAAATCAGATATGATAGTTTTTTGACTGGAATTTTCCACAGTATAGTATTAAACGTATCTGTCTCCATGGAAACAAGCAGGGGACACTTGGCAGGTCAGATGAGTGTAAAGGGAATCCTGCTCAAAGTAAGAATGCATGTTTTTCATGGTACTTTTGAGCTAATAAAACACCAGATAGGTGACTATAATAAGCATAAAAATAATAAGATAATAAGCAAGCAACATTTTGTTCCTTGCACATAAATTGTCCCTGCATTTTAGATGGAATTTTGTGTATTGATGACATAGAGGGATTCCTTTCTAGAGCTCAGTTCAGCTCTATTACCGGCAAATGGCACTTGATTCATGCAAAACTATGATAAATATTTTAAACAGCTACCATCCCACGATGTTTTTATAACATTTCGAAAAACATGAAAACCTGCCATATTAAACCAAAATATCAGAATGATCAAAGTGTCCCTACTCCCACTACTAATCATGAGTAAAATGCCCAGGCCAGTCACAACTTCAAAATACAAAATATTCTTAATAAACACTGACAGGACAAAATAGCAGTGAAAGCAAAGGACAATCTTTTAACAGGAAGAAGATGACATGGCTTAAGTTTCTGCACTCCCTACCAAACTTACACTCTTGTTTTCCACATCAATATCTCTCCCCTCCTTGTGTCCAGCAGTGGTCAGTGTTCTGGCCCCTTCCGGGCAGAGGGTATTCAGTCACTCGGACATGGGAAAATGGGTTAAATTCCTCACATAGTCTGACATCAGAAGCCATAGTCTCTGCGCTCTGTCTTCTCCACATTATCGTACATCTTGTGTGTGTGAGAGAGTCTCTTGCCAACCCCACAGGCTATGGAAAAACAATTTAACTGCGTTTAATTTGCGGCCCCTCCTTCCTCTTCCCTCTTGCAGTTTTCTTTTGTGCGTGCCTTTTTCAGAGGTTGGGAATTGGTTTTGTTTAGTAACTTCATGCCCACTGCAGTGTGCTTACTTTGCCCTGGATTCACAAATGAAAGAGACTTCATCTAGTAACAAAAACTACTGCTTTATGTCATAATATTAAGGGCCCAATTTGTAAAACTGTGTACAAACGAGAAAGAAAATGCCTTTTTTTTGGGTCTTCAAATTGTAATTCTACTACAACAGAGAAGTAGAATAACTTAGATATGCAATCAAAAGTATTTTATTACAAAAATGGAAAAAGTATACATTTAAAAGTACAGTTTCCAACCTACAGGAGGTGGTTTGTCACCTGTATGATTCCATGGAGCTAGAAAGGGCACAGGTTTTCCTAAGGTTCCCAGTGTATAAAAAGTTATGCACTGTGGTGTTAAACATTTGGTCAATTACAAGTAAAGTTCAGTCTAAATAACACTATAAGAGAAGAAGTAAAAAGCCCAAACACGAAAGGAAGTATAATTTTCTACTCAAGTTACTCAAATAAATGTTGTTGTTACAAATCAAGAACATTTAATAACTAAGAATATTATGTAAAGCAAACTCTCCACCTTATGTTAATCACCCACTCTGTACTTGAAAGGGTTAAATTTGAACAATGAAACCAGTTGCCTAGAGCCTTGACCACTTTTTCCATTCTCGTTGGAAAGTTTCCAGAGCTATTTAAATAAAACCTCGGGCCTAGCAATCAAGAAACCCGCTTAGCTGGTAATATTCATTATCTGAAGGTTGTGTTTCTCTGGTTTGGACTGACGGGAAGTGGCAGGCTGCAGACAGACAGGGAAATGTGCTGTGCATCTGTGCATCTGTGCTGTGTGGACAAGCACAGGCAAGCAGAGTGTGGAGAGAGTGAAACAAACGGCATATAGAAACTGATAGGTATTATGGAACTGTAAAATCGATTATGCAAGCCAGTTAAAAAGGTAAAAAAGTAAAATAAATACTGTATCCATTTTACATGGCTCTGTTAGATCGGGCTGAAATATAACAGACCATTTAACAGAGAAATAAAGGCTATACTAAAATGGGTGAACAAAAATTATTATTCTTCCTTATCTGATTGCAATATGGTTGTCCAAAGGAAAAAAAAAAAATATTGAAGCTAAATAATCATTTCAAAAAACATCCATACTAACAAAATCACATTACCAAGATCAAGTTGGACATTTCCTATACTTTTAGAATAGTCTTTATCTGTGTCAGAACTATAAGGTCACATAGAACCAAAGAAACCAATATTTTGTGTTGAAAATTCCATTATTCTGTATAAACAAGAGTGTTTTTTATTACCATTGTGGCATCAAAATCGAACTCAGTATCAAGGAATTTCATTAGAATCTAATTTGCACAACAGTAGTGGCCGGGTATTGATGATCTGACACAAAGAGATACAAAATAACAGAGGACTAATTCACCTGACATGGCATAACATACTCCTCATACTCCATGGCAGAGTGGTTAGCCTGCTCACCTTACACATTTTTATTCTCGGACCATGTGAGGTCTTTCTAGAGTAGAGAAATTTATTGTGTTTGGGTGGGTTTACTTTGGGTGCTCCAACCCAAAGTAAACCAATCTAGAACAAGCACATTAGGCTAATCTAACATCCGGGCTCAAAGATCAGGAGAAGACTGCACTCAGCTCACCCAGCATAACCCCTACATATTCAAGAATGTATCGTCTATTTAGCATATACCACATATTTACTACAGTCAGGTGCACAATGTAACTTGTCTGGTGTTGGTGTGGCATTAAACTTAGAACATTACAAGTCAGATATGTGCTTTCATTAAATGTACATACAGTTTAATATTGCTATTATTGTCAACAGAAATGCGCTTATGAACAGTCGAACATAGATGCAGCTGCTGTTTCCATTTTGTCAGTGTTATGAAGCAGAGTTGTTCCCAGAAGAGAGAAAGCACTTCAGAATAACCAACCTGCAGTATTGATCTATGGAGCTCCCTTAATATGATTTCAGCTCAACAATAAAGTCATTTCTGAATTTATGACCACGATATTCTACACTGGAGATGGGACTGAAGGTAAGAGCTAAGACAGAATACAGTGAATACGTAAATTCAGCTGAAATGGTTTAAAGGGGTGCTATGTAACTTTTCTGGTTGAGGGTCCGCTACCTGTAATCATGGAGATGTCATTGCTTTGCCTGAAATATTCCACAGTATAGCATTAAACCTCTTAATCTCCATGGAGACAGGCAAGGGACGCCGCAAGGTCATGTTTGCATGTTTACAAGGCAAGGGCTTTTACAGGCGTACAAGTGGGACTATCTACCCCACACCACTGCATTATTCTTGATTTTTTTTTTTAAACAGTTCTGAGTAAAATCTACTACAAACCAGTGTCTGGTTTGCTCCATTTGCCTATACGAACCTGTCGGTTTCTGTTCTGTTGCATGAAGAACAGGCGCAGAGGCACGTGGATCGTTCTGTAGATCTTTATTGTCAGTTACAGCAATACAGTCGGGTTAAAGGCAGCATCCAGCTAAGTTCAAAGCAGAGTCAAGTGAGTCGGGAATGTCTGAAGCAGAGTCTTGTGCAGAGTCTGGTAGGGTCTGGTCAGGGCTGGCCCCCTATAAGCAGACTAAGCAGCTGCTTAGGGCCCCCAGGCCACCAGGGGGCCGCCAAGAGCCCATACATTTATGTTGGAAATAATGTATCAAATTGTATTGGACACAGGGCTTATGTATTTGCAGCAGCCTAAATATCCCTCTAACACAATTACACTTGGTTTATACCTATAGTAGCAAAATATCTATTGCTGCTACATTTGTTTTTGAGCCGGGCAGAGGTGAGGGCAGCTGTGTGTTTACACTGGTGCAAGGGCCTTTATAATGTAAATTTAAGCCCATTGTCGCCAACTGGAACACATTAAAATCCACCAGAACAAAAAGAAAATGTCTAGAATTTAAAAAAATCTTGACCCTCTTATATGTTTGTCTACTGTTCTTGTGACTATAGTAGTTGTGACATTCTGGCTTTTTTCAGTCTGATGTTTGTCATATAAATACAAATACAATTGGTCAAGGTGATGGGAGTATAGTTATAATGTTGTCAAATGTGAATCACCAATAGCTGAACCAGGACACATCTGCTGTCGGGAGCCACAGAGACAAATTCAGCTTAGGGCCCCCTGAAAGCTAGGGGTCTGGTGCAGAGTCTGACAGGGTGAGATTGTACTAGGGTTTTTATACTAATAGAGGATTTGGGAGTTAAACATTCTATAGATAGGAAATTTAAAGCAAAGTGGAACAAGGTGAGTGTTTTATAACCCTCTCAGAGTGGGGGGTTACAGAGTGAGGGTTACACATTACTGAGATGAGAGGGGCTACAGATAACCAAACAGATAACCAAAATGACCAGAACATAGCTGTTATCTGTGTATATATTTGACCACCGCTGCATGGGAAACAGAACGTTTTGCACCTTTGTAAGAAAGAAAGAAAGAAATTGTCCACAAACCCTAACTAAAATTATAATACACGAGTTATAGGTAGCATGCAATGTTGAAGCATCCCAGACCTTGAAACTACAGCAGTAATAATAGCTGTAGTTGAGCCCGTTTACGCAGCTCGTTTCCAGGCTGTACCAAGTGCCTTACGCTCGCTGTTAATTCGTCTTTTGCCTTTTACGTCGTCACTCACTGTATGCGCGTGCGTGCCCTCGTGCGCCCTCTCCTTCTCCCTCTCCCCTCCTCTCTCTATCTCCCCTCTCTCTCTCTCACTCTCAGCTCGTGGCCATGGAGAGCTCGTGTAGCGGCGGTACTCTTGCGTCCTGCCACTTTATCATGACGCAGAGACAGAGCACCTTTACGCGCTCACCACACAGCCCGCACCTTAGTGTTTCTTAACTTTTTCGCCTCCCTTCTTACTCAATCCCTCTTTTCACTTCTTTTTTCCCCAATCCGGAGAGTCCACACAGCTCCCCGGGAATAGGAGGATTTGTTTTGTCTGTCCTAGGATCTGCTTATGGATGTTGCCGCGTTACAAGAAAAAGAAGCAATGTTTTTAGCTGGACATGGGTACGAGCCAACACAAATGATGCTCAACCAGAGGAAAGTCAAGGCGAGACGGAAACGGCGAAAGGAGTTGGTCTTGATCCAGATATGCTTGTTCTGCGGATTGCTTCTAATCGTGAAGGGCTTTTCCTTCATAACGGGCAATTCAGGTGGGTTTTGATACTTTTTTAAACTGACACGACCTTTATTCTCTTTGGGGTTGTTGTGGTCGTTTTGCTTTTTCCTGTTTTTGCATTGGTTTTGGCAACTAGAGCGTGCGTCAAAGCAGGACCACTGACCTCAGCTACAAGAGAAACCACATTAACACCAAGTGCGATGAGTTGCACTGTGCAGCTGTGATGTTCTGCTCTTGCCCCTTTGTTAAATTTCAATCATAGATGCCAAGTGACTGATAATGTTGCCAAGTTACGTTTTGAAAATACTAAACCTAAACGAGCGGTGCGAGCAGGACTTTTTATATGGGCAAGATTCAACTTTTTGTAATAGAAAACTTCAATAGGCATTATCAAACACATGATACACAATCAGTTTCAAGTTTTAGTTTATCCATAGGGGAGGAAAAGATGCTGTTTGATGTTTTTTTTTTGTTTTTTTTTTAGTTTATTTTTCTCAATGGACGTGTTTTATGCAGAGCAGTGAACATGTTTGGAAATCTAGGTAACCAGAATACTTCATTCACAAAAGAAAGTCAAAGGGGTAAAATGCCTTTGAATGCAAATTAAGAAGCCACAGATTTTGTTCTCTGTAAGCATTGCATATAGAGATGAGTATTACTTAAATTATTAAATGGACTAGTGCCACTCCATCCTTGATTGGTTATTGGGCTTATTACTGTTTGGTTCTGCTTTATCTATCTCTATCTATCTATCTATATCAGGGGTGTCCAAACTATGGCCCATGGGCCAAATGTGGCCCTCAGACCAGTTTTTATTGGCCCTCAGACCTCCTGCTGAACCAGCCCAACTGATCTTAAGCAGTACTTTTAACAGCAAATTAAACTATTTCTACCACTATATCCTCAAACATCACATTGCAGTGTGATACAGACCTAAAATGAAAGTGTTTCAAGCCTTATTAATACACAGCGGCTTTGTCAAAGCTGTGTTTAAATACCACACTGCATTGATCACCGGTCTGTGGCCCTCTGCTTCGAATACGTTTTGAGAGGTGGTAAAAAAAAAGTTTGGGCACCTCTGACTTAAATGATTAAATGGACTAGTGCCACTCCATATTGATTGGTTATCTGGCTTATTGCTGTTTAGTTCTGCTTAATTCTGTATCAATCTATATTGCTGTGGTATTTAACGTGGATGGATTTATTTAAACTATCTCAAAGTTCTTTAGAGAGGACTTTGACCTGATTAGTTAATTTTATCATTCTTTTCTTTGAGGATGAATGCTTTTCTTTGAGGCCATTGTAAAAAACTTACAATGGCCCCCAATCTGTCCCCTGATGCACGCCTAAACCTGAAGGTGCAGAGCTATAATTTAAAGGGGCATTACATAACATTTCTGGTGTTGGGTCGGCCGTAGCTTGTCAGTACATTGCACTTCTTTATCTCCTTTGAGACCAGCAAGTGACACAGCCATGCCACGTTTCAGGTCTTATCTGTGGAGAGATGACACTGCCCACATAAAAAATCACGTTTTTTTCCAACTCAAGCCACAAAAATACCTACAAGTGAATAAATGCAAGATTGATCATTTAAGTACATAAGTAAGTAATGATGAGGCAGCTCCATAAAGACAAGCAGATGGTGTATATACCCTCAACCATAAAAGTTACCAGAAACCAGAAAAGTGCGCCTTTAATAGTTTGTCAACATGGAAAAAAGGAAGCAAAAACTGTGAATGCACCTTAGCTTTTTTACACATTCGTTCCGGTTTTTGATCATGTTTTTGACTGTGTTTTTGATGGTCCCACACGTCTGAGTCAGCGGTACAGCTTAAGTGACATGTCTCTGTCACTTTCCATGGACACAGCAGCAGCAGATCACATGAATATTCAAACTGTGCATCATCAGAGGGACTCGTGTCTCCTCTCCGCTGTGTATCCTGGTTACGCACCAAAGCACACCTCTCTCTGTACTTCTCTCTCGTTCTCTACCCCTTTCTCTCTCTTTCTCTCTCTGCCTGCCACTCCTCACTCACTTTCTGTATTTCTCTCTCTCACTGTCTGTCCCTTTTTCTCCGTACCTCTCTCTCTCTGCCACCCCTCTTCCTCTGTTCCTCACTACTCCGCAGTCTAAAAGTGTCATTCCTCAGTCTCTGCCTCCCTTCCTCTCTCTCTCTTCCCCTCTCCCTTTCTTTCTTTTTCTCCCCCACTCATTCTCTCTTTCTCTCTTTTTTCTCTCTTCGCTTTCTCTCTCTCTCTCGATATTCTCTCTCTCTTCCTCTCTTAGCAAAAAGAATCTTTCTCTTCTCTCTCTCAAACCTCGTGTCTCCTCTTTCTGTGAATCGTACTTTCTCCTACTCTTTCCCTCTCTTTCTCTCTCTCTCCCTTTCTCTCTTACTCACTTCTGTTTTTCTATCTCTTCTCTCTTTTTCTTTGTCCTCTCTCTCTGCCACCTCTCTTTTCTGTTCTCTACTTCCGCAGTCTCTCATTCTCTCTCTCTCTTTCCCTCCATTTCAATCTCTTTCTCTTTTTCTCCTCACTTCTTCTCTGCTACCTCTCTTTTCTCTCTCTCTCTGTGTATTCTCTACCTTTCTCTCTTACTCCCTCTCTTCTCTCCTCTTTTTCTATTCTTCTTCTCTTTCTTTGTCCCTCCTCTATCTTTTTTGTCTCTACTGGTCTACAACTCTCTCTCTCTCTTTTCCCTCCATTTTCTCCCTCTCTTCTCTCTCTGCTTCTTCTCTCTTTTCTCTTTGCCCTCCTCACCTTTCGTCTCTACTAGTCTCTCTCTCTTCTCTTTGCCTCCATTTCAGTCCTCTTTCTCCCATTCTATATCCCTTCTCTCTCTCTCTCTCTCTCTGTCTGCTTCTCTTTCCTCCTCTCTTCCTCACTCTCTGTTTTGTCTCACCATTTCCTCTCCCTCTTTCTACCCTTTCTCCATTTTTCCTTTTCTATCTATTCCTCTCTTATCTTCTCTCCAAGCCACCCATTTATTCTCTCTCTTACCCCTCTCTCTCACAAATACTCCCTCACTCTGCTTTTCTCTCTTACCTACCTTTCCCCCTGTTCTTCCCCTCTCATTCTTTCTTTCTTTTTTCTCCCTCACTCCCACCCATTCTCTCTCTTTCTCTCTTTCTTCTTTCTCTGTGTATATGTGATTATTCATCTACCTTTCCCTCTCTTTCTGCCAATGCTCCCTCTCCCTCTCTCTCTTTCTCTCTCGGTGTCTTGTTGTTACAAATTAAAGATAACACCAGTAACTTTAATGCGTTTCCCTTGTCTCCTTTGTTCTCTTGTTCAGTCTTCATCATCACCACCACCAGAATATCAATTAAACTCTTTTATTTATGAAATTTGACTACACACTCAGTGTTTGAAGCTCTGCGGTCAGTGCCTCCTCCACACTCTGATGCCTCATTCATACTTATGTTCTGTGTGTAATAAATGACATAAGGATGGACACAAAATAATGAAAATCCCACTGGACTGTGTGGTGCAGTGAGTGTAAGGTGAAGCCAGGGGAAGAGGTCAGACTCACCAAATGTTTTAATGATATCCAAAATGTACTCAGACAACAGTAGTATTAAACAAATGTAGTATTGTCAGAAATATTGATACTAATTGATACTGTAAGTGTTGAGACTAGATAATCATTTGAATATGTATCAATAGTGCAATACAAAACAGGAAAAAATGTATGTTTCCTGAATAGTTTAGTATATCAGGACTAGTATAAGATCATATGGTATAATTATTAGTATTTCAAACTCGATTTCAGTACTAAAGGATAGACTCGATACTCAATACTGATTCCAATTCCACGATGATAATAAAAACACCCTTATTTAGACAATAGAATAAAATAATAGGACTTTCTTTTGTATTACCTTGTGGTGTTATATCAGTGTAATCCCTCAGTTGTCCAGGTTCAGCTCACAGTGCATGTTCGAACAGGGTTTATCAAAAACATCTGAGAGAATTCAACAGTTTTTATGTCTGCGGGGACCTAAAATACAAGAACCAATCAGTTTTACCATTTTTGTGTGCAGAGGGCAGAGAACATCATACTGCAGTCCTACGCTCTACTGATTGTGACCATTAAAATTGAATTCAAATTTTTATTTCAACTAATTTTCAAATGATTCTTGAATATTCAGTAATGCATATTTTTCACAGAACACTGAGAGGTTACTGACTATAAAGATTTGCTTTTTGTACCAGTGACATTTCCAAACCAAAAGGAGCAGAAAGTGCTGGGACTGATTCTGTTCTGGCAAAATGGTCAGATGCAGCTGAATCTTTACATGACTGTTGCTCCACCCCAGATTTTGTTTTGGAAAATGAGTAAAAGTACATAAATATATCTTGAAATTCCCTTTACTGTTTGAATAAAAGGTGTGGTGTGCTTTGACACATCTACAGCTGCTCACTCAGCGTCTATTACGTAACAAATCACACTTTTCACACCACCAGCCACTACCTCCCTCTGTCCAGAAGAGGAACCAAACATGCACCTTGATATCTGGGACATATAAAGATATTCAAATGTAAGAGACCGAATGAAATGTGACTGATACTGTTATGACACTGCAAAAATATAAAAAGAGCGTTAGGGGGGATTACATCAGATATTTAGGACAAGCATCTTCAGAACTTAGAGCAGTAGTTCTGACCAACACTGCAAGATGCGTATTTCATTCAGAAAATATGTTTTTATTTTTTATCTTAAAGGTGCATTGTCCCTATGGAGATGTTATAGCTTTGGTTAGAAGGATATTTGACAGCTATCTCCATTGAGACGAGCAGATAACGTTACTAGCCCGAGGTGATCCCTCTCACCACAAGAATGCATGTTTTTCAATATATTATTTGTACCAATAGCACATCCAGTAGGCTCTGTGCACAGCAGCACATAAGCTAGCTCACTGTGTCTCAAGGCCAACGGTCACTTTTATTAAAATCGGAAAACATAAAATAAATAACCTATTCAAATTTTAATTAACTACCCAATTATTTTTATATGTAGAATACTTCAGTTTGTGTCATTGTTTTAATATTGGTTATGCCTCTAGTACTGAGACACAAACATCTCTTTCTAAGTGTCCACAGATGAAGTATTAAGTTTATTGGTGTAGTGTTTAACATGTTGTCAGTGACATCAACTGTGCCTTTAACTGTTTCTTATTTTCAATGAGACTCTGCAAAAACCTCATAGAGATACAACTGGACAGGAAGTGGTGACACTAACAGTGAAGCTGTTCTGCACAGAGCCTATTGAAAAAATGCTATACTGTAGTTCCAAGCAAAGCAATAAATTTGACACAGTTGGACCCTCAACCAGAAAAGTTATCCTTAAAGTTAGATTTTTACCTTATATAACCTACTTAACGTTTTCCACTATGTTGAAAACTTGTAATTTATTATAACTGAATTTTGACTAGAAATCTGTTGATAGTTTAAAATGACCACTTTAAAGACCACTTTAAAATTCAAAAGTTGTTTTGGCTTTTGTGGTTGGGATTTACAATTGCAATAATACCAACACAGCTCTTAAAAGAAATGAGGAAGCAGAGGTTCATTGGTTTTACTTGTGGTCCTGGGAACACTGGCCCCTGCAGTGGACTTTAAGTTCCTGTTTGGCACATTTATGGTGATTTGGCATCAGTTCTGCCAATCTGTCTCAGTTCTCTCTCTGGCTCTCTCTCTGTCTCTCTCTCTCTCTCTCTGTCTCTCTGTCTCTGTGTATCTCTCTCGCTCTCTCTCTCTCTCTCTCTGTGTCACTCTCTCTCTCTCTGTCACTTTCTCTTACTTACTCTCTCACTGTGTCACTCTCTGTCTCTTTCTCTGTGTCACTCTGTCTCTTTTCTCTCTCTCTCTCTGTCTCTTTCTCTGTCACTCGCTCTCTCTGTCTCTGTCTCTCTCCCTCTGTGCGTGTGTGTGTGTGTCACCCTCTCTCTCTCTCTGTCTCACCCTCTCTGTCACTCTCTCTCTCTCTGTCTCTCTCTTTCTCTCTCTCTCTCTGTCATGCTCTCTCTCTCTGCCTCACTCTCTCTCTGTCATTCTGCATTTTCTTAATGAGCATTTCTTAAGAAAAGAATATGAAGTCCATTCTTTGAGGTTCAAATAAATGACCCCATGTTTATGATTATGTATCATTTCTATTTCCTCCTCATACAATCATATATAAAGCTTCATCTGATCCGAGCATCAAGGAGGAATGTTTTTCATGTAACTTCAAAAGAAAATTATCACTCAAGACAAGAAGACATTATTCTTTGAAATGTTTTATATTGAAAGTCATACTGTCTTTTATAGGTTTGTCCATGTCCAGTCCCGGGACAGAGGAGGAAGAGGAGCGATGGGGCGGCAGGAGACTCCTACAGGAAGTGGGCAACTCCAGCCTGGATTCTCTGGAGGAAGAAGAACCTAAAAACTGCACCGCTCCAGGTAAAGAACCAACCCCCCTCTCCTCTCCCCCCTGTATCCCCCCTTTCCCCATCCCACTGCCACTGTCCCACATGCAACACTCAGCGGACATGAAACAACTTCTAAGCTGGGTAACAAATGAACATGCCACACGGTCCTGGACCCTTTAGATCTCACCCCCGTGCTTCATTGCTTATATGGGCTAACCTAGATTGTGTTCGGGGTCAGATGATTTCCCAGGATGCAACAGTGGATCCTGACATTCTGGCTGCATCGGCAGTTCTCACTCAACTTCTTTTAAGGGTCTTGCAGTTTCATTCAAATTCAAATTCTGTCTCAAGGTGTTACAACATGGAAAGATTTCTCTCAGGTTCGACTACAACTAATGCTTCGATCTTTCTTTAATCCTCATTCAGAGTTGATTCATTAGTGTGGATAGAAAAGACATAGAATAGACAAAGAAGACAGAATTTGCTGTATAGCTATAATCTATGACAAACATGGATCATTATATTATATTTTATACATTTAAAAGCTCATCTTGACCCAAAACAACTTAATAAAAGAAATAAATCCGCTGACTTTCAGATAGGCCTATTGCGATTTTGAAGTCCATTATATTGCTGAAGTAAATCTAGAAGATAAACAATAATATTGAAACTAAACTATTAAGCAAAATCATCCCCAAACAGTAATCTAAATCTACAAAACAGTTAAAAAATATGAACTGCAATAAATAAATAACAAAATGCAACCCATAAGTAGTTTGTGTGTGTACAATGAGTCATAGAAGTTCATAATTCCTTCTGAACTCAAATCTCACCATGGTACAGTACGGTAATTATAACCAAGTCCCCATGATAAATATTGAACCCCAAAAATGGTTGTTCCATCTGTTATGTATTGAGTGATAAGTCGATATAGTATTTATCGTGACAAGCCTACTTCCAGGTTGGAAAATTGCGGTGCCCCGTGAGGAATTAGGAGCCTATTCCCGCTTGGCTCTTTATGGTACGTTGCTGTAAATGTCATCACAACAAAGTGCTGCTGTGTCGGACCATGATGTCGGTCCCTTGGATGAACAGCTGCAGTGAAGAGCAATGGGTGTGAAAGTGGAGGTAGATCTGTGCAATGACGTCTTTAAAACAGGAGCATAAAGATTAGTCCAACTTCACTATAAATTAAAGAGCCCATATTACGCAATTTTTTGATCTGTGTTATAATGTTTCCTTATTAAAAACAGCTCTGGAGTTGTGTTTTGTATCATTTACACATGTTTAACACGCAATTCCTACATATTGCTGTGTTCTTTTCTCAAATTGAAAACGCTCTGTTCCACCTTGTGATGTCATGTGGTGATACAAGTGCTCCACTGTGTTTTTAAACGTCATCCACCTTCAGTAGAATCATTTTGATCATTTAATTTCTCTAATAACCAATCTCTACTGAACAAAAGGTAAAAGGCAGCTGTTAACTTGGTGGAACAGAGCATTTTGAGCTTTCGAGATGAAGACAGACTAATAATAAAGGATGACTCAAACATGTGTGACTGAAACAAACACAACTGTGGGTATATTTTTGAGGAGGTAACAACATTATAGCAAAGCTTAAAGCAAACGAGACAATTTCATGTAATATAGGGCCTTTAAACTTTAAGTGGGTGCATGAAAAGGGAAAACAATTATAACGTTTTGCACAATGTCTCCTTTAAAACAAGGTCACTGCTGTGGTTTTGGTTTAAACGCTTATGTTTTGTCCCCATTCAGACATTGGTTAATTCTGATTTAGTCCTACTTGACACCTGCTTTATGAGCCAGTACCTTTTGAAAAACCACACTGTAACGTTATAAAGAAATGTGTTGGATCAGCAGCACTGGTGTAAAATACAGCTGGTTAAATTATGGCTTGTCTAGTGTGGTTTACTCCAACATTAATCCATTGCAGTGGCACATACCAACCCAGGTGGTACAGAGTTACTTGGGCTTTAGGTTTAGAAAAATAAAATCATCTGTTTCCATGGCAACCTTTTCATCTTATATTGCTGGAGAGTTTTGAGTTTGAAAAATACATACTGTGCAATGGTGTTGTGTGGAGAACTGCTGTGAAAAGTGTGGAAAAGTGTTTGAGTCTTAAAAAAGTGTGTGCTATTAAAAACTGTGTGGACTGTCTATTCTTAGTACAAGATTTGATGTTCTTTTAAAATCAAATAAATACAACTGTGAGAGTGTATAATACCTCGGGGGAATTATTTCATCTTTGTTAATATGCTGTAGGCTGATTGTGTGCAAAACATGTGCTGGTTTTGTTTCATGCTGACTGTAAGTCTTTGACACGCAGCAAAATCTACCACAAACCTGGTTTAAACCTGATCTAAACCTGGTCTAAACCTGGTCTAAACCTGGTCTGAACCTGGTCTAAACCTGGTCTAAACGAGGTCTAAACGAGGTCTAAACCTGGTTTAAACCTGATCTAAACCTGGTCTAAACCTGGTCTAAACCTGATCTAAACCTGGACTGAATCTGGTCTACACCTGGTCTAAACCTGGTTTAAACCTGATCTAAACCTGGTCTAAACCTGGTCTAAACCTGGTCTAAACCTGATATAAACCTGATCTAAACCTGGTCTAAACCTGGTCTAAAACTGGTCTAAACCAGGTCTAAACCTGGTCTAAACCTGGTCTAAACCTGATCTAAACAAGGTCTAAACCAGGTCTAAACCTGGTCTAAACCTGGTCTAAACCTGGTCTAAACCTGATCTAAACCTGGTCTAAGCCTGGTCTAAGCCTGGTCTAAACCTGGTCTAAACCTGGTCTAAACCTGATCTAAACCTGGTATAAACCAGGTCTAAACCAGGTCTAAAACTGGTCTAAACCCAGCCTGAACCTTGTCTAAACCCAGTCTAAATTAAACTCAACCAAGTCTCAAGAGACAGATGCATAAAAAAACTACAGAAAATCAGATTTAGTTTACACTTAAACTATATCCAGCTCAGAACCAGTAATGAAAACATTGACATTTGTCTTTCTACCTGAGCCTGTTTCTGATTGGCTGATTCTCACTAATAGGGGTGGGACAATTCTCTGGTGATCTCATTAAGTAAAATGACTGTCATCAATCTA
Source organism: Periophthalmus modestus (assembly GCA_019594935.1). Lineage (NCBI taxonomy): Eukaryota > Metazoa > Chordata > Actinopteri > Gobiiformes > Gobiidae > Periophthalmus > Periophthalmus modestus. The sequence continues at coordinate 18,304,333 of JAIEZT010001373.1, forward strand.
TAAAAAGCTCCAGGGTCAAAGTTCAACCCATTTCCTTCTCTGTTGCTTATTATATAGTAGCAGCCTGCCCCCCCTTTGTGTCTGGCTAAATTTATAATGCCTGCCCCTGCACCTGTCCTTTTGAGATTGGGGTGGTTTGTGCTAAAACCCAATAGAGAATTATGAATATAATTTTACATTTGCAGTCCAATTCTCAAGGGTAGACTGGTGATGTTGTTTTTCAAGGCATTTTTAAGCAGTAAAAAAAATTGTAATTCAGCAAATTCAGGATAGATACGTTTATGGAGGTGCAGGTGGCAGACCCTCCACCAGGAAAATTGCATAGTGCACCAATAGATAGATAGATAGATAGATAGATAGATAGATAGATAGATAGATAGATAGATAGATAGATAGAGACAGACAGACAGACAGACAGACAGACAGACAGACAGACAGATAGAAAGAAAAAAAACTAATATTTCAGACACAATTACTCAATTTACTTTCATTTCCTTAAATAATCATTTACATTTGTGTCAACATTAGCTGCTCCATGTAACTTTTTGATCGGTGGGTCAGGCACCTGCTTGTCAGTGAAGATGTTACTGAGATGCTTGGAATGTTCCACAGTATGGTATTAATCCTGTATGTATTTAATTCAATATTCATTCTTCTGGACTGGATAATTTCTTCACAGATCTAACCCACTTGATCTCTCCATGGAGATAGACATGCTTAATGCCATACTGTGGAACATTCCATCAGAGCAATAACATGAAAAGAAGGTGTCTGACTCTCCACCTGAAAAGTTATATATAGTTCCATGCATCTTTATTTTCAACATTGTAACTTTCTGCACACTTTCAGCTTAAACATGTACAATGATAAGGCATCTACTTTTTACACTGTAGTACGGTACATCTACAACGGGACTAATTATAAAGTCTGACTAAACCTGACCTGCTCATTACCCGGTGAAACCTGTGGTACTTGCTGATTGGATACATCGCAAAAGTGTACCCCTGGTGGAGAGTTTGTGATTTGCGCTCGGCTGGCCTTTATAATATGTTTTAATCAGGCGTGAGAGTGAAGGGAGACGGACCATCTGCGCCGCAGGTAGCACCTAAGTTTAGTCCACTGTGTTTGGTCCTGTTTATACAGACAGAGAAGAGAAAGACATAAGTTCCTCTGGAGTCTGACAAACTAAATGTCAAAGCCCTCCAGGAAAGCCAGCATATTTACAGCTGCTGACATTTCCTTCCAAATAATTGTTGTTATTTTGGTTGGAAGAAAACTAAAATGTTCTTTTCCTCTGATTTAGTGTTTGCATCCTCCCCTCTTACACTGACTAACTAAAATACCAATTAGAGCAACATAACTTATCGCAATGGAAACAAAACCACAATTTGAGTAGGTGCAGTGACCAAAATGGCAGAGAATTATTTAGGTGATAGAAAGTAATGCTCTGAAATGCATGGATTTTTATTTATTTTATTATTTATTATTATTATTATTATTTTTACATCAGTTCATATTTTGGTCTCCCCTTAATTGTTAATGACCCTGTGAATCCTAATTTTTCAACATACTTACCAGAAATAGTGAAAAATGGCATAATGTTCCTTTAAAGTTGTGTGGGGTCTGCTACCTGCTCCATGATATGTTATGATGACATATTGCTTTGCACAGAATGTTAAACAGTGTGGCATTAATCTTACTTATCTTGTATTTATTTGACTACTCAATATAATACCTTGGGGGGAAAAAAAACCCCAAAAAACATGCATTCTTATTGTGAGTGGTCCCTCCTCTCCATAGAGCTAACATGTAACTCACTGGCAGAATCCGCTTGTCTTAATACCTGACATACCGGTGGAAATGCAAATCAAAAGCAAGGCAATAACATCTCCATGGAGACAAGCACACGGCATACTCTCCACCAGAAACGTTACATAGCACATCTTTAAAGTCGTGCTCCAGAGCTTCGCATCTTCAATCTTAATGTTTTTGTTGAATTTCATCATTTTGAAGCAGTTGACATCTGGCTAATGAAAGCATGTGCGTTTGTAGCTTCTCCGCTCCAGTGCTTTATCCTCCTGTAGTAGCGTGACTCATGTAAATGACTCACTTTTAATGGGCAAACACTTTCTAAACACTTTGAGCTTGGTGCGTCTCCAAAAATGTGCTTTTCAAAATTAATTTAACAGAAGCCAGCTCGCATCTCTGTTTGCAATGATTACTCAACCCCCTTTGGTTGGCACAATTAATTAATATTGTTGATTAATTACCTAATCTAATAATCAACCGTGCGGTGTTGTGGCTTGTAGAGACATGGGGGATTGCAATAGCGTTTCTCCATGTGAAAATGCATTGTCTTTTGATGAAGTGGACTATTATGTGCGCTGTTGTGGGAGATTTTTGGTTGAAATTAGCTGCCTGCTGATCTACAAAGAAGGGAATAGAAGATGAGAAAGAGCCCCGTTTGCTAATTTGTGTTTTCTTGTATAATGCTAAAGAGGCAACAAAACTTTGACACAGTTTTAATCTGAAGAATGTGCCTGCTGTTTTTGATTTAGTGTAGAATCTGTTTACATTTTATTATGTAATCAGTTTATAACAGCAACAATGAAAGAAAAGGTGTGATGCCAGTGGTGAGACTCGGGATATTGTATGAGACTGAACAGAAGCTACCAGAACTAATGATATTGAAAATGCTGAAGAATTTGGGGAAAATAATCTAATTGCAATGTAGTTTTCTTGCATGTTGAGATTGCAATTTGATGTGTATTTTTTGCTTTGATATGAAGATTCAAAATGCACATTTTAAAGAAGACCTATAGTGCCTGTGTCTGCTATATAGTTATAATCTATGACACCCGTGGATCATTGTGTTATAATTTGCACCTGTTAAATCGCAACATTCATCTAAAACAACTTAATAAAAGAAACAAGTTCGCTGACTTCCACATTGGAAACTGTTGGCCCCTCCGATGGATGGCTGCAGATCACACTAGAGAGCAGTAGATTTGTGCCAAAAGTGCCAAATCTGTGCCAAAGTGACTACGCAACACTGCCAAATCCTAAATATATAATTGATTAAGAAAGTAAAATTGAAGGAAGTAAATACAGAGCAGTGGGCACATGCTGGTGAAAAAGGAGATTGATCGACCATATGGCGTCTTGAAAATAACTGATTAAAAATTGCTCAAACATGCACGAATCACTCCAAATGCAAATTCAAGTGAGTAAATGAGAACTGTCCATTCATCCATCCATCCATTTTCTTCTGCTTATCCGGGGCCGGGTTGCGAGGGCAGCAGTCTGAGCATGGACTCCCAGACTTCCCTCACCCCAGACACGTCCTCCAGCTCCTTCTATCAAGTTTGAGTGAAGACTGTAAATATGAAATGCTAATATGAGATGAATGCTGATGTATTAATACTACAGTAAGACTCCATAGAGACCTGATATTGAGTTGTTTACAGTGGGTATTATATTTCTGTAAACAATTGTAGCCTTTGTTATTTGGCCCAAACCAAAAAATGCACAAAAGGCAAAATTGGCAGCATCCCCCAGCTCTAGATGTGGGTACCTGCTGCTCCTGACAGGTTGCTCCTACACCAGTGAAGGATGGGTCAAATGCCAAGAACAAATCTTATGTACCAAGAAAATGGAAGTTTTCTTGAAGCTCTGACAATATGTTAATTTTCCAAGTCATACAAGGTTGTAGGGATGGAACGATATATGATAATATTGTTAATTGCGATAAAAATGGTCCGCGATAAATCGTTCGTGGCATTTTTCCAAAATCATCATCATCATCATAGTCTTTACGGCACCAGACTGCCTCATGTTTCTGGTTTCAATACAACGTTTAGATGCTAGTTTTGGTGTTTGCTCACAAGGGGGCGGCCTCTGTCACAGCAATGACACTTGTTGCGTCTGTGCCTGTTCTGGTGGTGAGTCTGGTGCTGAAAAAAAGTTCCGGGTCCGAGGGCAAAACAGAGCAACATGCACGCGCATTTACGAGACAAACATCCTGCATTGTTTGACAAACTTGAGCTGAAAATATCCATCGTAAGTGACATAAACTATTGAATGTAGATTGTGTTGTGTGTAGTAGCTAAACAGCATTTTACAGACACACACACGATATATATTTACCTACAATCATGTCAATAGCAGAATAAACCACGTTTACCGATTGTGAACGGCATCCAATCCATCAAAAATAAGCTCCTCTCCTCCTACAATCATCTTCACTCTTTGACACGAACCGCTCTAGTTTGACTTGTACAAACATCCACAGTGTCCTCGATCGGGTACTTCCTTTGTTTTCTCCGTTTTGTCCGTTTCATCATGTTTAGAAGCAAAACAACAGCGCCTAAAATGCGCCGCATTAACACGCTTCGTTTACTCGGTAAAGTCCGTCTGTTTACGGAAAATCTCGGCATGTCACACACGTGCTCGCTGCTCATTGGCTGTAAGGAGAAAACGTCACTAAACGTGTGTGATGTGATTGGTTGATTCTACACGGGGGAGAGTGGGGCGTAAACTTTCAGTCACCTGTAGCACTGATTCACTGTTTGCGGCTCCAGTCCCACAACCTCCACCTTATTGGACAACACTGGTGTCAATCAGAAGATAACACGTGTGTTTAGCTCTGAGAAACAAAGGCCGTGTCCCAATTCGTCACATGCACTGTTCCATGTACTGCTCGAAGTGCAGCTCGAAGTACCCGGCCGACTTAAATGCGACTTAAGGGCACTTTGGTGAATTTTTGGTGAATTGAGGCACGGCCAAAGTCGGCGCTGTCTTGAGTTTATTATGCCTAAAATCGACCAAAGAAATGCAAAAAAATGACGGAGCAGATTTCACATGTGGAATACTTTCCTGCAGCAGATTGAACATGGAGGATCTAACTTATTTTGTGGACATGATTTCTTCAGTGGATTATATTCTATGGACCTGTGCCGAACGAATGAGACCAACTTTGTGGAATATGTTGATGTTTGACAGAATCAGAGCCTCAAAGGTGAGTGAAGTCCAAATCCGCATTCTTGGCTTTTCTGTAAAAACGTCTTTCCTGTCAGCTCTGTGGTGATTCCAGGTGAAAATTGTTTACATATACGAAAAGAGGAGCTGTAACTTTCATTTGATGTGTAGATTGTTTGCGTGGGTGACACAGAAGTACATGTACATTCCTGAGTTGTAAAGTAGGCCCGGGCCGTCGGAACGTTTACAAATTAATAATTTATGGCGATAATATCGTGAATCGCGATCTATTTTGGTCACGATAATCGTGAGTCTAAATTTTATATCGTCCCATCCCTACAAGGTTGTAGCACTATTTATACTTTACATAATGTTTCACTATATAAGCAAAGCCCCAGCTCTTTGTATTTTGATCCGCTGGAAGGTGACACTGCAAAGACAAAAATATTCAGCATAATAAACACATTTTGTAACCCAAATTTGCTGAGAGGGGCTTTGATCCTGTATCACTGGCATCACTTCAACCCAAAGCACTGCAATCTCTTCCAGTACAGTACAGTGAGGAGCGTGGGTGTGAGGCTGGGTACCCCCCTCTCCACGTGCCCCTGTCTCTGGGGGCTGCAGCACGCCCGCCTCCGCACACTCGCTGCCTCCAGCTCTCACCGTGGTAACGCAACACTCCATTTTAGGACCAGGGACTGCGATGACATAATCAGGGCTTTCCTCTGATTGTGTGCATGAAACATAGATGGTTAAAATAATTCATAGATAGTAGGACTGGGCTAGTTTGATTTTGTTAAGTTATTTTCATTGAATAACCATATTATTCTATTTTCTGATCTATGTTTTCTGACCTATGCTGGGCATGTTTTTGATGAGGAAACAACATTATAATGTTGTTTCCTCATCAAAAACATGCCCAGAGTTGTGTCTTGTTTCATTCACACATGATTAACACACAAACCTTGCATATTTAGGCTGAGTTCTGTGGTAATACTAATTGGAAGTGCCCCTTTGTGTTTTTAAACTCCATACACCTTCACTAGAATCATTTGGATAATTTTAGCTCTAGAATTGCCAATCTCTACTGAATAAAAGGTAAAAACTTGAAAATGACCACTACATGACATCACAACTTAGAAGGGCTACTCAAACATGGATAAATGAAACAAAACACAACTCCAGGTATGTTTTGGATGAGGTAACAACCTTATAACATGGCTTTTATGCGAGGTTTGACAGCCCACACCCCTCCCCCTCCTCCCTCACCACCATGGACATCACAGCCGAGCCCACCTCAGACCCCTCCTCCTCCCCCACTGCCCTCAGTTTCAGAGCGGGACGTGACAAAGCTTTTCAAGAAGCAAAACCCCCGCAAAGCCCCGGGCCCGGATGGTGTCTCTCCTTCCACCCTTAGACACTGTGCTGAGGAACTGGCTCCTGTCTTCACGGGCATCTTTAACACCTCCCTGGAGTCATGTCACGTCCCAACCTGCTTCAAGCTGTCCACCATCGTGCCCATCCCCAAGAAGCCCAGGATCACTGGACTTAATGACTATAGACCTGTGGCGCTGACGTCTGTAGTCATGAAGTCATTTGAGCGCCTGGTCCTGCACCACCTCATATCCTTCACCTCGTCCCTGCTGGACCCTCTGCAGTTCGCCTACAGAGCCAACCGGTCTGTGGACGACGCCATTAACCTGGCCCTTCACTTCATCCTCCAGCATCTGGACTCCCCCGGAACCTACGCCAGGATCCTGTTTGTGGACTTCAGCTCTGCATTCAACACCATCCTCCCTGCTCTGCTCCAGGTCAAGCTCGCTCAGCTCAACGTGCCTGACTCCACCTGCAGGTGGATCACTGACTTCCTGACGGACAGGAGGCAGCACGTGCGGCTGGGGAAGAATGTCTCGGACACTCGGACAATCAGCACAGGATCTCCACAGGGCTGTGTAATTTCCCCCCTGCTCTTCTCCCTGTACACCAACTGCTGCACCTCCAGCCACGACTCTGTCAAACTGGTCAAGTTTGCGGATGACACCACCCTCATCGGGCTCATCTCAGACGGGGATGAGTCTGTCTACAGGAGGGAGGTGGATCGGCTGGTGTCCTGGTGCAGCAGCAACAACCTGGAGCTTAAGAAGACAGTGGAGATGCCCAGAAGACAGTGGAGATGATTGTGGACTTCAGTAAAGTCACAGCCCCCCTGCCTCCCCTTGACTTGACTGACTCCCCCATCACCACCATGGACTCCTTCTGCTTCCTGGGCACCTGCATCACCCAGGACCTCAAGTGGGAGCCGACCATCAGCTCCCTCATCAAGAAAGCCCAGCAGAGGATGTATTTCCTGCGGCAGCTGAGGAAAGCCAAGCTGCCGGTCCAGATGATGGCGCAGTTCTACACGGCCATCATTGAGTCCATCCTCACCTCCTCCATCACTGTGTGGTTTGCTGGGGCCACTGCCAGGGACAGACAGAGACTGCAGCACATTGTGCGCTCTGCTGAGAAGGTGATTGGCTGCAGCGTTCCATCTCTCCAGGACCTGTACGTCTCCAGGACTTGGCTGACACTTCTCACCCTGGACATGGACTATTTCAGCCACTTCCCTCTGGCAGGAGGCTACAGTCAATCAGGACCAGAACCTCTCGTCACAAGAACAGTTTCTTCCCCTCTGCCGTTTGTCTCATGAACACTTTATAATATCTGCACTAAACTGGACACTTTATAACACTGGTCACTCAATAACCCATGTTGCACTGTTGTTGTTTTGATGCTGCTGTTGTATATATTTTCTAGCTGCATGCCCTTAATTGTATTTGTATTTATTCAGTGTGTTTTTTTTTGTGTGTGTTCTATGTGCACTTTATCACCGAAGTATGTTCCTGAGCTCTGCTCACGGACAATGGCAGTAAAACTTCTTCTGATTCTGATTCTGATTAAAGCAGTGGTCCCTAACCACAACAGTGCAGTTAATAATTTATCAATAAAAGCATCTTCTCTGACGTAACTTTCACCTGTCCCTCATGACATGTTAATAAGCTTGTCCATAGATATGTAATGAAAATCCTGATTGGAAATGGTCACAGAAATCCATTTGATACAATGACAAGTATATTATATCTGTGCTGGATCTGCTCTTGTGACGTATCATGTATAAAGCATCAGACACTTCGCCCCAAACGAGACCCACAAGTGAAAATGAGCCAAAAACAAAAATCTTTGGAGAGCTTTTTTGCAAAGGGGAAAAGGCCAACTGAAGAGCCAGAAGAGGAGCCTATGACCCCCAAGAAAAAGAAAGATCAATTTAACAGACAACACCAGGAGTCCTACTGAAAATGTGGGTTTGTCGCTACAGGTGACTCTCACACGCCGAGTCCGCTCTGCTTAATATGCGGGAAAATGCAAACGAGGCAATGAAACCGTCAAAACTGCTTCGGCACATGGTGACTAAGCACCCTGGATTAAAAGATAAGCCTTTAGAGTTTTTTGAAAGAAACAAACATGAACAAGAAGGAAAGAAGAAACAAGCGCAGGGCTCCCACTGATTCAGCGGTATGGTGAGTTGTATTTTTTATGCATTTATGTAGATGGCCGGTCCATGAAAATGAAACCTACATTATTCCGTGGTGCAAAAAAGGTCGGGGACCCCTGGCTTAAAGCACACAAGTGTCAGTTTTGGGTAAAATGGGACCTTTAAACAAATCCAGATTGTCTCATAAACAAGATACACTTTTAATAACTGCCATTTAAAAAATAAAATAAAAATGACATTTAATATTCTAACGTTTGAACTCTACTCTGAACTACATGCTTTTACTGACAGAAGATTGGGCAACGGTATCTCAGTTGGTAGAGTATTTGTCCACTGATCCGAAGACTGGCGGTTCAAATCCCACTCTCGACATAAACATCATTGGTAGAGAGAGCCGATACACTGACTCACAGGTTGGTGGTGCAATTCCAGCTCCCACAGATGACTGCTGACGTTGTGTCCTTGGGCAAAACACTTAACCCATCTTACCCACAGTGTCCTATACCGGTGTATGAATGTGTATGTGAAAGAGTAGGTGGTTCCTTGATGTAAAGCGCTTTGAGTGCTTTGAAGGAGAAAAAGCGCTATATAAAAATGTGACCTCTTGATTAAAAAGACCCATGCTGATCATTGATTGAAATGTGATTAATTGTACATTCCTAATAGATGGTCGCGGTCGGAAGATGGTTCTAGTTTGATGGCACTTGATGTTTTAAAGAGCTTGTACTTGTGTAATGATGTAATTTTTCTAGTTTTACAAAACACTTTTAACTAGATTATAATGTAAGAGCAGCTGCTTGTGCAAAAAAAAAAAAAAAAAGAGAGATTACTTTACTGTATTATTCCACAGTATGAACTTAAACTTTACTATATTGTGTAACCCAGTTATTTTTCTGCTTTTGCTCCATTTCTGCCTTATTCTGTGTCCCACGGCTAAGTTCTAAATATATCGAGATTTCGCGCAGGTATCGCGGGACTTTGCGCATTCCCCGCGAGACTTGGTGCGTGAAGTTATTTTAATCATGGCCGCCCGCTGCTAGTCTCGTGTTGTTGTGGGCGCGGGTGTGTCTGAGCTGCTGCAGGTAGGCATTTTCTCCTCATAAAGTTACTTATTCATATTATTTAAGTGCTCCAAAGTAACTGTTATGCCTGACGATCTTTATAGATGCCTCTTGCTGCATGACATCGTGCTGTGTCGGTTGTATTAAGAGGAACTGGTGAGTTCTAATCTGTTCATTGTTCGGAGCTAACATGCTAATGCTAGCGCTCTTATATTGTATATATATGGACCTGTTAGCTGGTACTGGCACGCGTCCGCCGGTGCGGTAGGAGGCGCTGCAGCTGCTCCCCACATACACTCACTCGCACACTCTCACTGCCTCTTTGGATTATATTTTTGTTTTTCCTGAACTTTGAACCTCAAATGAACTTTGCAATAACCAATCGCTGGATTTACCAAATCTTGTGACTTTTTGCAAAACATTTTGGAACTCTCAAGGAACTGTTGCGTGAACAATGGACTTTTGCGGTTGCATCTCATGTGTCTCAAACTACTTTCTAAATGTGTTGGACTCTCATTCATTAACATAGTGAAGTAAACAAGTGCACACATGTTTGTACATATTGTAAATATGTATGTATTGTATGTACCTCATTTTCCTCCGAGCCAAACCTAGATCTCCTGACACTAGCCTATTATAATTACGACACTACTACATCATTGTATTTTAGTTTCATATTGTGGCATCATACATGCTACAATTGCATTTATTCAATTGCATGTGTTTTGATTGCTTGAAAATAACAAAATAACAATTGGCTCCACTGCCTTGCTCCTTGCTGTGATAATAAGGAACAATTCAGTGGAGCCAGATAATGCATACATCTATATGATTTAAACCAACTAAAGTGAAGAAGTAACTGGTGTAGATATTTAGAGAACAGAGTAATGATGTGTTATTAGCGTTGTGCACAGTATGGGGGCAAAGTTCTTTCATAAGAGCCTAAAACGCACATCGGCAAAGTCATCTGGGGTGTTATTGCTGTGGCAGAGCCACTGTGCTCCAGGGAATAGACTGATCCATCACTGCAATTAGCCTGGCCCAAGGTTTCCATGTGCATCAGCTACAGTCTCTTTCATTCTTCTCTGGCAATTCATCAACTCCTGTATACCCTCTATATTGTGTTTTATCTTTTATACTTTAACTTTGGTTTGCTGTTCTTAAAGGACAGAAGAATTGCTTTGCTGTCCTTTTCAAATATATATCAGAAGAGCAGAAGTTCAGAGACAAATGCCCAGTGACCTGAATGTTGATGGTGCAAATTATCCGTACGTCCTTGGTCAAGACACCTCATCGACCTTGGCTGTGTGAAAGGAAAAGAGTGATTTGTGAACAGACAGAACCTGAAATTATGAAAATGGTAATTTCAAAGGATAAAAAATTGGTAATAATACTCATGGCAGAAGGAGTAGTTCAAGATACACAAATGTTCAAATTATTTAATATTGTCAACACTTAGACTTGAAGTGGGAAGAGCCAAACCAACCAAACTAACCAAAACATTTATTCAAAGTATGCCATCTGAAAAGTTCTCAAAAAAGTATTTGTTTTGTTTTTTTTAAAAGTACTTGATGAAATGGGCTGCAAGACCAATTGCAATCAAGCTGAAATTGCAATGTGAACGGATGTAAATTGCGGAGGTTTCAATTTTTGAAGTGTCAGAAAAATCAGTTAAATTTTTCCCAAATCGTTCAGCCCTACTGCATATGTTTAGCGGTTTATTCAATTACAAGTTCCAACACTACTTATGGTCCTTTAGTGTCTGTGTAATCCCTCAGTCCCTCAGTATGATCCATAGTAAAAGAAAAATGTAATTCTGTCAAGTGGACAAAAAGTTGTAGGAGTGAATACGTTTTGCTGCTCATCCAAGCCACTTCTTCAGTTCTGGTCAGATTACTGGTGGACACTGCCTTATCTCTATCTGAAGGAAGGCATTAACTCCACTGAAACTAAGGCAGTGTCCACCAGCAATCTGACCAGAATTGAAGAAGCGGCTTGGATGAGCAGCGAAAGGTCTTCACTCAAAAACTTTGTGTCTACATAGAATAGAATTAAATTTTTTTTAGTGGTTAAAGTAATTCTGTTACAATGTGCAAGCTTAACTACGTGTAAAGATCTTTATTGAATCTTTATTGCAGGGTTGTCATTATTATTGTTATTGAACAATCGCCCACTAATCCACTTTTAATGCAGCAGGCTCTGAAAAAAACAGAAGCCATAACAGTCCAGAGATGTCTGTGGGCGAGAATCGAACAGCCTCTTGCCCACATAGAAAACAATGACCAACTGCACTCATTTATTACTGATCAGTGTATAATGCAGATTTATTACACAAGCCTCATGCTTATAGTTAAAACACTGTTGGGGTGCACTGGGATTTGTCCAAAGGGTTATAGTTATGCATTTATCCTTGTTGGTACATTTTGATTTCAGCGAAGGAAGCTGTAGATGGGTTTGAAATTTGCCTTTCAAGGTCTCCATTCAATTTGGTGTTTTGTGTGTAGTCAATATCTAATGGTCTAAGTGAAGTTATTTTGAGTGGCATAAATATCAAATGTATATGGTATTGGCATAGATCTGATGATATGTGCATATCTTTAGCAGTTGAAATTAATTTGCTCCACAGGGTGGCTCGACATTCCTTTTCAGTCACTCGGGAGGAACTTGGAGTGGAACTGTTGCTCCTCCACACTGACAGGAACCCGCTGAGGTGTCTCGGGTATCTGCTCTTCCTCGTTACCTTCCAGGAGAAGTGTTCTGGGTCATGGTGGCTATTTTTTCAAAGTTTATGGGTAAAACTTAGGCCAGACATGTCAGACTCAAATTTGGCCCTCGACATAAATATATTTGGCCCACGAGATTATATCAAATATGTATTAGAGCTCTCCCGCTGACCATCGTGCCAGTATAGCGCATGCACCTCTAATACTATGAATGAATGCTTTGCAAATGCCAACACATTTGCAAAGGATTCTGGGATTCTGACACTCATTAGCATCTGCTTCCTGTCGCTTCACTCAAATTTAATCCACCCCTTCTGAAAAACATGCAGATGTTGTTGAAATTCTTTTATAAATATTTAGTTTGGCCTGAGACTTGGCCAGTTTTTAATTTGTGCCCTTTCTAAATTTGAGTTTGACACCCCTGACTTAAGTTCTTTGCTACTGTTTCTGTCATTGCATTGTGGGTAAGCAGTTAAGCTTAATATAGTACATAAACGCACAGCTAAATTTTTATCTGGATTTCTCTGGAATTATTGGTTCTAGCAACACAAAATACCCTGTTCTCTGTACCTGAAGTCCCCTGTCTATTTTTCAATGAGATGGAAGAGAAATGAGTGTTTACTCAGTCAAATTACCCCTCTCTCTCTCTTCATAATCCCCTCATATGAACCACAGGACACTGGCAGGATGATTGACAGCTCTGCTCTTCCCTGACGCTGCAGCGCCTCCTTCTGGGACATATGCACCGGGATGTCCTGGCAGCCATGTAAATGACAATCTGTCACACTAATTAGGCTCAGTGCAGTGGACACAGACACTATTCAAATGGTTATTATCACAGTGTGTTTATGAGGTCCTGCTGGAGAGAAGACATATTAGATCAAGATTCTTAATATTTGGTACAGATCTCTCTGGAGGTAGCTTCTTATCTTTCTGTTCAAGTCCATAGTTTACAACTGGATAAGGCCTCTGGAAGTGTTCATTTAATAAATATATATTAACTTTAACCATTTTAGTCTCAAATAAATCTTGTTCACATTCAGTCCATTGTTAGACTTGGGTCCTGGTTTATTCCTAATTTGTTGAGTGCCGTGTCTTTTGGTGCTTTCCTGAGGTACTTGGAATGAATTGGCTGCAGTAAAACGTATTTGTGTGTCTTTGTCTAAATAGCATTAACTGTAATGATGCAGGCCTGTACATTAACAGAATGGTTAGCAGTAGCAGGGCCTCTACTTGAAAATGCCATTCTCTGGAATACTCCAAGTCTAAATATAAAGAAATAAAATAATAATAATGAGTGAAGACTGTCATTTCCAATCATAGCATTCATTCATGTCTGTGATCTGTGCAGATGTGAACTGCTTTCATTCAGCTTCTGCCTGCTGAGCTAATCACTCTATAATCTATTGCCTCAGTCGCTCCCGAGAAAAAACATGATTCATTATTCATATTCAAATCATGTAGTATAGGTGAATGCCAGTCCCTTTGAGGAGATATTTTACAACCAGTGAGGCCAAGTACCCCAGAAAAGCCACAATTATATTTCTCCTGTCTCATTAATCTTAAGAAGAGGAGAAAAACAGTGCAGGTGCCTGGTGGACCCTTCTACATTCAGGTCATATTATTAATATTTTAAAGTGGGCATCTGGAGTTGGTTTGTCCTGAACCCTTAGAGCCACTGGGAGTCCTGAGAGAGTCCCATAAATCCAGGAAATGCATGGAATGAATGAGAGAATATAGTGGGAAAGTTGCAAAATGTAACTTTTTTGGAGGTGGAGGGAGGGATGGTTTGCCACTTTTCTTGTCTCCCTGGAGATTTTATTTCTTTGCCAGAAATCTTTCATAGTATGCAATTTAACTTATTCATATTTCATGTGTTGGATTTAAGGTAGTTGTATTGCTGTCTTGTCTCATGCTTGTCTCCATGGAGATAGAAAAGTCTATAATGCCAGTAAAGTAAGCCATGCAGTGGAACATTCCAAGCAATAATATCTTGATGGAGACAAGCAGATAGTGGACCCTTCACCAGAAAAGTTACATAATGCACCTGTCAATTAGTATCTTCTCTTGGTAAAGGTTTATCAGCATGGTGCTAAATGTTCTGTCTACTGCCCACTATTGCCAGCAGTGGGTGTATTCACACTTTTCCTTGTTTGGTCCTGGTTTGGTCTTGTTCTGGACTGATCTAGTCTAGGTTTAGTTCTGGGTTTAATCCTAATTTGCTCCTAATTTAGTCCCAATTTTGACTTAGTGTGTGCAAGTGAATGCAGCCATAGTTTACCTATTTCCTAAGCTTTCGATTTGATTTTGAAAGTGATAATGCATCTACTGCTATACACTTGTCTCAAGAAATTGACCAGTGAAGTTTAACTTTTGTTGTAATATGTTTTCTGTGTAATGCAAAGGTGTCAAAATTCATATACAGAACATGGTATACTGTATATTATCAAAATTGTAAAGGAAATAGCGGCGCATGGAAGACCTAAAGCACTTACAAATCTTCATTCACATTGTTTTAACAGTACACCTTCCTTCATTTGCCATTCCCGGGCAGTATCATATTTATAGGCCATATTTTTATACTTGAATTGTGTGGCCTTAGATTAACATGGATTCAGCGGCTTGGCACCGTTACTATGGCGATGTGCACTGGTTAAAATGACTCACCGAGCGTTTACCAAAAGCCTGGTCTGCTCCATCAAGACCTCCTGAGACTGTACCTGATCTGACGCAATGCCTGGAGTGTTGTTGGCAAGGAAACCTTTTATATTAATATTATATTTATGCAATTTGAATAGGTTTATTTGTCATCTGGTTTTCTGTTATCTGGTAACTATGGATGGAGTTCTATTTCTGTCATTGGCATCTAGCAGAGTATGGAGATTATGGATCAGGGATATTGAGTATTGACGGTAATGTAAATGATCAGCTTCATCATTTGTGGATTTTGATTTTTGAATGTTGTGGAATGTCAATGGAAGATTCACTTTTCTGACAGAGAAAACCAATTTGACAGTCACTTATCCAAGTATCCAAGTCTTCAAGTTGGACTGCACAACATAGCTAATCAAATTGAAAACGCAAAATGAGTTGACATCACAAAGGTAATTATAATCCAATGTCCACTGCAAAAAATCTCCTGTCATTCTTGTTATAGTTCATATTTCTACAAATATGCTCTGAAATGCATAGGACTCTTGTATTAGTTTATCAGTTCATATATAAGCTCTTATCTCCAATGTTAATGCTCCTGAAGTTGTTTACAATGTGCGCTCTGAACAGCATCCTGCTTGTCAGACAGTTTGTCAATTAGTTTTGTTTTTTTTTTCAAAATAGCACAGCTCTAAAAATTCAAACATTATAAATAATATAATATTTATAAAACATCTGATCCATTGTAATGGTATTTCATAACTGCCCACAGCCAGACCTGTCACTATGACAAATTTTATACCACAATGTATCGCTACAGAGAAATATTGCAATAAACCATAATATTGAAACTACTTTATGCCACTGATTAAGATTTAAATAATGTAAGATAATCCCAGTGAATAATTTTAAACAGACTGCTTCATTAAAAGACATGAACTGCAACAAATAAATAGCAGAATGTACCAATAATTAGCCATAGATGGGACTTATTCACCCCTCTACAGGTCAAATATTATTGTATTACAACAAAATGGTAAATGGTCACATTTTTATATAGCACTTTTCCACCTTCAAGGCACTCAAAGCACTTTACATCAAGGTAGAACTCACCCATTCACACACATTCATATACCGGTGCACGCAGACACTGGAGGTGAGTGGGTTAAGTGTCTTGTCAAAGGACACAACAGCAGCCTTCATCTATGTCGCCCAAAAAAATACCCAAATCGCCACCCTTTTGCAAAGGAGTACTCACAATAAATACTGAGGTCCAAAATATATTGTTCCAGCTTTCATTTATTGAATGATAAGTTAATATAGAAAGTATCGTGACAGACACACACTCACAGCTTCCTTCATGTTAACAGACAGTACCAATATAATGAAAGGATCATGTTGGAGTCATGAACTTTTGCGCAGCTTCTGAACCCTTTGCCTCCTCTTTGCTGCAGGGCCTTAGACTATTCATGCTACATCGCGCTTTATAGCTGTTCTACTGTCTATGCGGTAGGTAACCCAGCACTGACTGTAAGAGCAGAGAAAAACACAGGAGTCCTTAAATGTCACATTACTCAGCACGGTAACTCTGCTCTAGACATGCGATCTGTCCGAGCACATCATCGTCCTCCACTGAACATGTGCAGTACTCCCCAGCTTTGCACGTGCAAGACCAGGCTGAACCTCCAGGCAACAAAATACAACTTTAATTATATTTTTCTTTTTGTAGTAGTGCTTGGAGGACTCTTTGCCTTTAGTTGCTCTGCTGTTTTTTGTTTTTTTCTATAGGAGTAATGTGGTAGTGTAAGAGGTAGGAGGCGTCATAGTTGTCTTTACTCGTCATAATTTGGTCTTCTAGTGCTGCGCTACTGGCTGTATGTGTCATTTGCTGAAGATATTACATTAGATTACGCTTTATTGTTTCCTTATGGAGAAAATCTTTATGGACAAGCACTGGGCACAGAACACAATAAAGATGACAGACAATAGACAGTGCAGTGACACATTCATAACATGTAGTAATTAT
This sequence comes from Periophthalmus modestus, assembly GCA_019594935.1. NCBI lineage: Eukaryota > Metazoa > Chordata > Actinopteri > Gobiiformes > Gobiidae > Periophthalmus > Periophthalmus modestus. The sequence goes on from JAIEZT010001373.1 coordinate 18,321,304, forward strand.
AATGCTATATAATTGGCATATAGATAAATCCAAAGATATGGTACTACTTAGTTAGTAATTTGGTACAACACTATAGATGTTAATGCAGACGTATCATGGAAAATCAACATTTTAGAGCTTTTAGTTATAACTATGTTATAGTTGTTTCCTCTTCTCATTTACCTTCTCAAAGTTGTACTTAGTGTGAGTCATGCATGTTTGAGTAATCTTTGTACTCCTGTATTCAAGACGTCGTTGGTCCAATAAATCCTCATTTCCACCATCACCGGCATACGTACGCTTCTCTGTACGTACTTCTTTGCACCACAATTTTCTAACACGGAAGCCAGCTTTTTTTTTGTATTTATTTATTAAGTACTTCTAGATTAATATTGTGATTAAAAATGTCTAAATTATAACATAATGAATGATCCACCTGTGTCGTAGATTATAACTGTATAACAGACACAAGCACAATAGGTCTGCTTTAAAGCTTACCTTTTTGTATAGCGCCATCTTTGTATGAGTAAAAGTAAAAATTTATGAGATGTTTTGGGCCAACAATGACCTCTTACTGACCTGGTAAATCCTGAATGATAACTCTTTGTATTATTTATGCAGACAGGTAGCAGTTTTTTCCTCATAAGTTGGCATATTTTTTATATGTCAATCTGTAAATCATGCCCACCTGAATTCAGGGAGATTCACTAGTGACCAGACCCACGTCTTCATAATGTATTGAAGAAGGCAATAACCCATGAGCAGGATCAGCTAAACCAAGTCAAACTCAAATTATTATTACAAATAGCATTATTTTAGATTTCATAAGGCAATTCATTCTGTCAAAATTAGAATTTTATCTCAGTTAATTTTCCTGTAATGTATATTGCTGAAAGAGCAAAATATACATACGCTTTTGTGTAAGTATAAATGTTGACCTTAAACACCTCTCTTTGTAGCCTTTGTGAGTTCAACTATGTGTGTAATGCCTTTAGATGAGTTTGTTATCTGCCAGCTTTGAAGAACATCACAGAAGGAAATACCCCTTTATCATTCAAGTCTGCTTCACTGGACATAATACGCTGCCTGGATATGTGAGGGAAGACAGCTGTGACTTGTCTTGTCTTGGCTTTCACTTCCTGAATATTTTCTTTCAAACTGTCATCATAATGCTTTAAATATAAATGCTAAAAAGATCCAGCCTAAAACCCCCTAATTTGAAAAGCGCTGTATCGTTTCTTTCCCTCATCTTTTCAGTAAAATTTGTCTTCCCCCAGTAGAGATTGTATAAGGGTGTTCCTGAGGTCACAGTAAGTCTGCTGTGTATTGTCTGCATCTAATTATAAGGCTATGTACTGTCGGATAGGGTTCCTGGAAATTCTGGAAAACCTGGAAAGTAATTTGCCTGTTTTCCAGACATGGAAAATGACACAAAAAAAAAAAAGCTAAAAGAAAAAGGCCAAAAGAAACCTCAAAATTCAGGGAATTAGTTATTTTCTACAGAAGTTCTTGGGAGAGGACCCCAAACCTCCCTACATCTTTTTATCTTACCTACTTGGGAGGACTTTGATGTAACATATGGGAGCCCATATTTTCTACTACAACACTAAAATCATTGTCAACACAAAATGACGTATGTGTTTATGTAAGTCAGTATGATTGGGTTTGGTGTTCTTTTCTGTTGTTATTGTTTTGGTCATTTACATTGTTATGGCCCCAGGTCTCCAGCTCCTCCTACAGCCATAGTAAAAGCCAAAGTTAAATCTGTCAACTGGACAAAAAGTTGTAGGAGTGAAGACGTTTCGCTGCTCATCCAACCCGCTTCTTCAGCTCTGGTCAAATTGAGAACACAGTAGAATTTGTGAGCAAAGTCAAGCATCTTCAATTTGATTCAGATGAGACTGTGGTTTCATTTGAGGTGACCTCTTTTCACTTGTATCCCCACATCAGTAGTGGTGGAGGCAGCAGAGAGGATGCTACTCCAGGATACTAAGCTAAAAGAGAGAACAAAACTGTCATCTGATTAAATCTGAAAACTGCTGGAAATTTGTTTAAATACCACATATTTTCAGTTTAGAGGTAACTTCTATCGGCAAATTCCAGGGCTTTGCCATGGGCTCACCGGTCTCTCCTATTATGGCTAACTTATACATGAAACAATTTGAATAGGAGGCGCTGACCTCATTTCCCGGCACTCGGCCCCCACACTGGTATCGATACGTGGATGACAACTGGACTAAAATCAAAATTCAAGATCTTGAACCCTTTACTGCACATATTAATTCTGTGGACCCAAACATCAAGTTCACACAGGAAGAGGCCAAGGAGAACAAACTGGCCTTCTTAGATTGTGCAGAAACTGTAGAAGAGGAAGCCCACACACACTGACCAATACCTGCTGTTTGATTCACACCATCCACTGCAGCAGAAACTCTGAGTTATCTGTACTCTACAACATAAAGCTCAAGTGGAGAAAGCCCTCTCGTCTTGTTGATATCCAAGATATGCTTTCAATAGATCAGTTTTGAGATTCCGGTGTATTACAAACCTACAAACACTTTAAGACAGAAACGGGTTCACTCAAAGGACAAAACCCTGAGCCATAAACAAAGTAATGTAGTCTATGCCATTCAGTGTAGTGAAGAGTGCCATGAGTGTTACATTGGAGAAACTAAATAGCCACTCCATAAGACAACTACCCACTCCGTTGCAAGAGCTCCTCTGGACCCCAGTCCTCTGTACATCTCCATCTCCATCTATTCTGTTAAGAGCCTATATTTTACTTCAACATTCATTTTAAATAAATTAAACTTTTGTTTTACAATTTTTCATCATTGTTTGTTACTTCCCCTGTCCCTAGCTGAGCTGGGTCGTAACATACATAACTAAATACAGTGTTTTTGCCTTGGTGTGTAATTCATTTGCAATAATTGTGGACTTCAGATATATCGTTAGACTAAATCTTTTTGTAGATGCCGTGATTACACAACTACAAATGTCAGGAACAGTCAGGAAGTGTGTGGTAGCATGCTAGTTGTTGATAGCAGTACCATGACAACAAAAGTAAGCTCTGGTCTCTGAAATTTGTGAGAAGTGCTTATAAACTAATTGCAGTGAATAATTAGCTTGCTCAGAATGCATAAGATAGGTGAGGAATAACCTCGGAGCTCTGGAAACTGGTTTTCATGTTTTTAAGACAGTAAAAATCGGGTAGGCTACATCACCTTTAAGATTTATGAATATTCTGTAATCAAGCTTGCAGCAGTCCATCTGTCAAATTATTCCTTAACTATCGTTTATCTCTTTCACTTAAGATCTCTGCGTAATCACAATTGGATGCTAATGATAAAAATGCCTTTCCTTATCATTTGGGAGTTTTGTTTTTCAATATGCAGAATGACACACACACATACACACACTTAGAGAAATGATTTCCCATTGTGCATAATTAGGCAGAATAGTAAGATGCCGAATCATTGCGTTTATAATGAGCTGGGTAAAGTCCAAATGCTGTGGTTTTGACAAGGAGGAGCCGAGGGAGGCATATTGTAAATCTATTGTTCTTGAGCCTATTGTGAGAGAAGGAGAGCCATTACCAGGGGAATACATTAACAGCATATGTGACTATTATGTAGGATTATCAGTCAATAGACGTACAGGGCATTTGTTCATGGTGACTTAGTGCACCGAGTTCTTCTCTCAAACTGAAAGCACTGTGCCACCTTGTGATGTCATGTGATAATACAGGAAGTGCGCCACTGTGTTTTTAAACTCTATACTCCTTCACTAGAATCATTTGGATATTTTCAGCCCTGGATTTGGCAATCTCTACTGAACAAAAGGTAAAAGGTAGCTGTTAACCTGAAAACTACCACTTCATGACATCACAAGTCGGAATAGAGCATTTTGAGCTTTGGAGATGTAGACAGATAATAATAAAGGGTTACTCAAACATAGTAAAAGAAAAAATCAAAGCTGTCAATAGGACAAAACGTTGTTAGAGTGGAGCTGCTCATCCAAGCCGCTTCTTCAGTTCTGGTCAGATTGCTTTCTTATATCTATCTGAAGGGAGGAGCGAACTACACCGAAACGAACAGACTTGTTTGTTTACGGTTTCTGTTTGTTGGCTAGGTCTAAGTGTGAGTCATCTTTAGCATAATCATTCAGACCGCTAATGGGTAACAGCAATATAACATGGTTTTAAGCTCACAGGAGTCAGTTTAGTGTAATATAGGAGTTTTAAATAGAATAGAATATACATTGATTTGTCTTGGGGAAATTGGGTTGCAGCTTCACTTGACTTCACATCAGCACAGCAAATAAACAGGGCATGACAATTATTTAATTGGTTCTGGCTGCAAGATATTCAGCCATGCAGGAGCTTTATTCACTGTGTTTACTTTAGGGCTGGAGGCCTTTAGTTGTCTAGTCGATTAATCGGTTGATGGTGTTTTAGTCAACCAAAATATGTATAGGTCAAGTAGTCATTTTATTGAGATTATAATTAATTATATGGGAGAACAACAGAACTGAGAAGTTAGTGCGTTAGCTGAAGATCTGGTATTCTTTGGTATTTACAAGTAAAAGGGCAGATTAAACTCATGATTCATAAGTTTAATCAGTCTTTATATAAATACATTGTTTTGTAGTACTTTTTTCTGTATAATTAATTGTTTTTGGATGAACTCCCTTTGCAGGTGTCATGTGAATTCAGTTTTGGTCAGGCAGAGATACATAGCCTAATAGTTTTGAGAGCTTTTGCCATGCCCCATCTAGACTTAACTTTGAATACAATCTTGATCCGATTTCTGTCTCGCTTCTCTAGAAAACTAATCAGATCAATCTTCTTCCAGTCGCAGAAGATGGGAAACTAAGACACATTCAGGGGTATCTACTGTCGATTTTAACATAACAGCTAATAAAATGGCTATCATACACATAACCACACTTCTTGCAAACATAGAGCAACATCTCAATTACTTGGACATAGACAGTATATGTACATTTGTCTTATACTATGTTATTAACCCACTTTACATGATCCTTTTATTTTTTATTTTGTTATTTTGTCTGTAGAGCAAGATATGAACATTAGTAACAGACAAATCAGGTGCTTTCTTTCTCTGAGGTCGGTGCTGCCAGCATTAGCAACAGTGGTGCGGTGTTACCTTCAACAGCCTCGCTCTGGATTGGCTACGATACACGCCGTCAGAATTCCAAATATGGAACTCGACTCCAATTTCGCCCCGTAATCGCTAGCCTCGATGAGCTTCATTTGTCTGGAGCTGAACGCTATGGGTGGCATCTCACTCCCTTAGTCCACTTCTTTATACAGTCTATGGTTTAGCATTTGATTTTGTGGCATGCCAGGAACTGCATGAGTTATTTGTTCTCCCCACCGCAAATAAAAACACTTTCACTTTAGCATAGCAGACCAAAAACTGTCTCTTCATGTCAATAGCAACCTTATAATAATAATAACAAAACTGTTGCATGCACTTGTCTGCTATGTAACTGCAGAATGAATAATCCTATTAGTTTAATTAGTGTTTGTGGTCATCTAACTGCTTCAGAGGAACCACTATTGTTTCCTGTTATATTCTATTAAACTAATTCGTTCTGCCCTCATGCTGTAAAATACACACACAAGAAATCATGCTACAATTAGATGAGTCTCCTGTGATTTGAGGTTTTATTTTGAATATTGCGCTACATTTGTGTTGACATTAGCATCCCCACTGAATGCATTTGCAATTTGCGATGCTGTTTTAAATGTATTTTTGATATATTTACATAATATGTGAGAAATAAAGTTACTGAGGTAATGTGAAATATGTCCTTTGACTCATCCTTCTATTGCAGTTTGAACCCGTCAGGACCGTGTTTTCCTAGCGGCATTACTGAAGGATGGGTCAAATAAAAATGACTCGGTTCCAAATAAGGACTGCATAGTAACCCAACCACTCTACATCCTGATTGTGCCTAAAATTATGAATGAAAATGTTGTACTATGAAACTTTTCTGGTTCAGGGTCCACCACCAGCCTGTCTCCATGGAGATATTTTTGCTATGCTTATTCACCCTTTTCTGGAAGTTGCCGTGGGCGCAACCGTTGTCATTGGGTGTCGTAATGACTCGTGGATCAAAGGTGCAGACACAAGACTCAAAAATTACCAAGGTTTATTTCAAAGAAAATGCAAAGGCTGGGTGTTCAGTGGGTCCAAAAACAGGGTCAGGGGAGGATAAACTGACAATCTGGCCGCGTGTGGAGAAGTGAGCAGAGTCTTTAGCTGTGTCCCAATTCAACGGCTGCAGCCTTGCAGTCACTTCCATCACCGAGCAACCGAGATGCTCTGCTAGCACTAATTCTAAAACCACATGCACCACGCATATTACGCACATGGATCGATTAAAAAGATTATGCTTGAGTGATCAAATAGTCAGACCATGATCCCAAGATGTACTAAATCTCATTGAAATGTTACGACTAAATGCAAATATTAAAACTAGTGTAACTTTTATAAATGTGACCAATTTGACAATGTTCTTGTAATAAAATATCCGAAATGACCTTAAAGTCTCAACTAAGTAATTTTTTAGTTGAGACTTTTTTCAAAGTAGGATTTTGATATTGACGAGGAAATAAATGGTAAAGGTCAGGTGAACTAGGTCAGTTTATAAAGAAAGATCTCTCTTTGAGTAAAGATGGTTTATTAGACAATCAGAAGGAACTTCTGGAAATACTTTGTCAATAATGTGAATAGTCACATCAATCAACATTAAACATTAACATTAACATTAATATTAAACCCTTTACACACATTATAAAGTTAGTACAAAAAAAAAAAAAAAGTTGTATGTCAGTAAACTCTGATTGTATTCCCTTTTTACTGAATCATGTGACAGTCCAAAATAAACACATTGTAAAATGTGAACAGGTGGATTACTACAGCTTAAACATTCTCCAGTCCATGTAAATGAATTACTTATTATCAAAAGAGACAAATAACTGTCACAGCTCACAGTGAATCCAAAGTCCAAAGAATAGACAGAAACATTAAAATAAAAAGTATCTCGTGGTCATCATGGACAAATTTTATTTTGGTCTGTAAACATTCTGTTTCTTGTCACACTCATCAGATGTGAAGTACAGATCTATTTTCCTGTAACTGAAGCATTATCATGGTCCGCTGACTCTGTGATAAAAATGTTTAGGTGTTCTTCAGCTAAGATTAAACAAAACTACCTTTGCTCTACATTTAAATGAAATATTTTCTACTTCACAAGAAATTTGAAGTTAAACCTAAACTTTACACACATAAGACACTATAAGGGCACATAAGGGACAGCAGCTCACAGCATGGGCCTTGATGGAACCATAGATGCCCCACATATCTTCTGCAGGCTTGACCACCTCCTCCTCATTATTCTGGACGGGGACAGTGAGGACATGACCCAACGCATGTAGGCCACAGTATGTCAGTTTGTTGAGGACGACTCGGCTAGCTCTGTCCGCTGCACAGTGAGATTATGGGCCTTATGGTTTGGTTCGTTGAAAGTCCTGCAGAGTCAGGTTAGGCTGAATTTGGGTGCAAAAATATTATTCATATCCACTGAACATTTATATAAATGCAAACTGGTAAGCGAAGTCAGCAAGAATACACATTTGAGAAATCCTCATTTTCACCATTTAAATTGTTATTTCAGCCCTAATTATTATTATAGTTTTTATTATTATTATTATTACAAACGCATCATGTCCCATACCTCAGTGTGGTAGTAATGTGTAATGTGTGTAGCAGGTCAGCACCTAGGCAAATCAGGTAGTGTGGTGTTATGTTCACATTATTGTCATCTGCATTTGACCCATTTCATACATCACCTACATCTCATCAGCCACTAGTTCTATGACCCCAGTTTCCTGTCATTCAGGAGGCTGCAAATGAGGAAAGAAAACATTAATTAACATTTTAAACAGTTTCCTCATTCTCTCATATACGATTAGGTCTGATGGGCGTAATAGACAGACACAGGTCTCTAGTCTCTACATCAGTGTGAGCGTAGATCTATTAAATGTCCGTCATGAATCTGACCAGTTCAAACTGTGTTCTTTACCTCTTTCATTTAAAAACATTCAGGAATTGTAAAAAGTAGGTAAATCACAGAATCAAATGCATAATTATAATCCGTAATTTGCACGTAAATATAAGTTTGTTAGACATAATTAAACTGCCTTCATGTTTTCCTACCTCCAAACTCCACTGGCCATGCGTTTTGTCCCATGTCCATGAAAACGTGGTCATTTCCTCTTTTCTCCTAACAGTAAAAACAGGATCAGTGTTCATCATCATCATTTGTCCAAATATGAAAGTTTGAGTGGACTTTTCACTCCGTTAGCTGCAGATTACCAGTCTTTTAGTTCACATCTCCAAGGCTTACGCAGTTAATAACAAACTTTTTTGACAGTTTTGTGGGCATTAGGGCCTTATGTCACGTTTACAGTTGTGTTTGTAATGATTTCATAAAGTTAAAAGTGTGTAAATACACGTTTTCTCCGCTCTCCAGACGAACTCTTTGCGGTGTGTTTTTTGAACATCTGACCAGCACTGCACGTTGCATGATGGAATATAGGAGGCTGTGAAGGCTGCTCAGATGTACCCTTTGTTCACAGCCAATCTCTATTTGTGGGCTGCATGAAATGGGCCAGGCCTCATCGCGCCGGAAGTGATGTAAGTGGCCTTCAAATGCAGCCGACGAAGGGTGCAGCCGTTGAATAGGGACACGGCTTTTGTAGTCCAGAGGTTTGATTGGTGATGGGCTGCAGGTGAGTAGTGAGTGGTAACCACAGGCGAGGCTGATGCCAGACTCTCCATCCTGCTCCAGGCACACAAACACAGGCCAGAAGGGGGAGACAGTACAGGAACACACAGGAAAAAACTGGAAACCTGACATTGGGGTTGTATTATTTTACAAGGGGCCTCTTGAAATCAGCCCCATGTAAATAACATTGAAATCAGTTCTATATGGACTACAGAGCTGTTTTAAAGCCTCCCAGAGAATTGGTGAATTGTTGATTTCTTGGTGCACATGAACATAGAACGTTTACACAAATTAACCTACTTTATATCATATTTTAGCGGCAATACATCCCAAATTCTCCATTGAAATGAATGGGATGGCCTCTTAACCGGAGGTGCCACCACAAAGAAAGCACAGTTTAGTTGCATTTACGGCAAAAGTGGGTGGTGACAAATAAAGTTAATAACGTTTAGCATTAAAAATATATCTCCATGGAGACAGCATGCAGGTGATCTGTTCTGGCCCGATTACAAGTCAGATCTGTGGTGACGTGCCCCCGCTTACAGTAAGAAAGCATTTTTTTAGCTATTAAATGTAATAATCTGTATTTGAATAAATGCAAAATATCTAAAAGTAATGCCATACTGCAGAACACTCCAGGAAAAGCAATAAAATCTCCATGGAGACAAACAGCTGAAAGGACCCTCCATCAGAGAAGTTACATAGTGCGTTTTAAAGCTGTTTTATGGCTTTGTAAAATATAGGAGCATCATTCTGTCTCCATACATTTCCTTGTGTTAAATGGAGCTGAAATAAAGGCAGTGTGATCCTGGAGAAAAGCAGGCCGTCACAAGTCACGCTCTGCCTCAGCTCTGAGCTCCTCTGAGGCTCAGCGCGGCTCCACCAAATCACTGAGTAAATGATGCAGGCTGCATCCCCATGCACACGCACAGACATCTACGACTAATGTGTCTTTGTGGGGACTTTACTGGTGTTGTCACGATACTAAAATTTCAAACTTGCTCTCAGAACTAAGGAGTTCACTTAACACCACTGATTTTGATAGCACAATGAAGCTAAAAATGCACCTTTTTTTAATAAAATAATGTAATTTTCAATAGTACTTTCTTTATTTTACCATGAGTTCTTGTATTTGTTCTGCTAAGGCTCAATATCATACTAAAACTGCTCAGGAAAGCTAAAATTTTGTCATGTTAATGTACTTTTTTGCAGTATCGAGTATGCAGTTTTGATACTAGTTTTAGTATCGATTAGTACCTGATTTTTGATACTTTTGACAACCCTAAATAACTCTAGACTTTATATAGACTTGCATTCATTTCCAGGAGCTTCGCTCTAACCTTCTACTATACTAGTATCATATCAATACCAGATACTTCAAAACTAGGTCCTCATGTGAGAGGGTATCAATGAACAATCTTAAACTTATGCAGCTGAAAATGCCATTCTATAGTGAACAGTTATGGTTATAATACAGTATATGATTGTATACCATATTTGTAACTTCGGTGTCATCCCACATAATTGATCCATCATTAAGACCACCCTAGCATAGTACCTGTCAAGATAGTACGATTAAACATATTCTCACACTTCCACAGACAGTATATCAGAACTGGATTTACGCTAGGACTAAACCAGAACTAGACCATGACCAAACCAGGTCTACATCATGACTAAACTTAAGCAAGTTACTGCAAAGATAATAATATAAAATACCTTCAACAGCCTGGCTCTGGATTGGCTCTTTGGTTGCTATGATACTCATGGTCAAAATTTGGCCTCAATGAGCTTCGTGTGACTGCAGCCGAGCACTATGGATGACGTCACACTTACTTAGTCCACTTCTTTATACTGTCTATGCGGTTCAGTTTTCGTTACGATTGCCCCGAACCTTTTTTCTGATTTCGGTTTATGTCATATAAACCTAAACAAAAGTGAGTCCTAAGTTTTAATGACTGACTGACTGAAGTTTTAGTCCCCACATGGCTTGGTAAACATGAGCACACACTGACTCTTGCTCCAGTCTGATTAGTGAGACTCTGCTCTCAGCTGATTGTGCACACGGAGCTGATTATTACACAAAAGAGTTTGAAACTACAGGCTCTGTGTGGGTCTATGTCACTCTATGACTCCATCTGAGCTCAAACTGTAGTACTGTTAATGCGTGCAGGGGTCATATGGAGTCACACCAGGTCATCTGAGGTCATGGGAGGTGCTGTGAAAATGCATCATAATTGAAAGACCATTGAATTTCTGTGTATGTAAGCTCGTTGACTTGATTTCAAGCTTATGATAGAAAAAAGATTATTTTGCTTTTTTGAATAGGAACAGATACAACAAACACAGATTAGTAATTCAGTAATCTGATGCATAGTGTCCTAATCTGATGCATAGTGTTATAGTGTTCATATCCTAGGCTAATTCACAACACCAGTCTCCAGAAGGGCTTTTAAAACTGTTCAGGTTGCACTAAAAACTGTGGGATTAGTTGTAGAAAAAGAAAAAGCAATAAATAAAAGTGAAATTGTCAAGAGAACCAAATCACATTTCATATTTTGGGTATTGGACATGAGTAATATGTGAAGACTCAACTGTATCTGAGCATCTTCTGATGTGCAGCTATTTTCAAAACTTTTAGAGATTTCAAACCAAGTGTTCCAGACTGGAGTTTTAAAGGAGTCATAGCATGTCCATAGTGCTCTGGTCTGCCTGGCTATCTGTGCAGCATGCCCAGAACAGCTCTCAGAGGAGGTGTTTCTTTCTAAAGTGGATGAATAACTCCTCTCTGCGCTCTGGTCCTATCTCCACTACAGACGTGCACTCTGGCTAAGGGGAATCTCATTTTACAGTGTGTAATTCTGTTGGTCACGACCTGCAGTGGCTCTGTGTGGTAGGAGTGGTTAGATGTCACAGTCACATGCTAGCTGTCAGTCTTCAGATAATGCTGGGCTAATTTACCATCTCAGAATCATAGTGCAAGAGTGTGGTTTTAGAAGCAATTTTTGAGAAAAAAAAATGAATAATGTAGTGATTATGCAAAGTTGTATTCTTTTAATTAAAATAGAGGAGATATTATGCAAAATTGACTTTTTGGAGCTTTCTTCCATGCTATTACATTCCCTCATCAAAAATATGCCTGAAGTGGTTTAATATGTCATCTATGTCTGTATGTGTGTAAGATTTTGTGATCTTGCCAGATACTATTCGAGCCCTCCTTATTCTTAACAATACAGTACAACTTCACAAATATGCTATGATGTGCAGTAGTTTTATAAGCATTATATGATATGGACTCTTATGTGTTGTGATGGCACTCTGAAGGGGAAATGTGGGGAGCAAAAGGAGCAGGGACTCAGAGTCACTGTTTCTAAGAGTCAAAAATTTTATGTTTGAAAAATTACAAAAGATTTCAGTGGATAAACTTGGATTAACCACTGCACAGTATATCTCAATATATTATGAAAAATATATATGGGCTTAACAAATGCATGTGAGTGACATCAGAGCCTGGTTTAAAGACATTTATTATTATTATTTTTTATTTTATTTTTTCACATCAGAAATGTGTAATTTCTGACCAATAGGAGTGATAGCTGCCATAGAAATAATTTCTCTGGATAGCTGTCATAGCGGCGCAAGCCCAGGCTCAGAGTGGGGCAGGGCTAAATCTTACAAAGTTAATGTTTAGGCACTTTGAGAATTTAAACTTTTTATTTTTTAATTTTTGTGGTGTGAAAATAGAAAAGAATCCTTACAAAATCTGACCATTGTGAAAGTTGTCGATGTCCTGTCAGCCGGATACAGGCAGTTTGAATTTCCAAAAATGCGCATTGTGTTCTATGGGAGAATTCTTCCTGTGCCCAAGGGCCCAGGAGCTGCAGTACATATGGAGCGGTCACTAGTCCATCTCACCCGGGGACAGAGAGTGTCAGTTCTTATTATAGATCAATGATGCCAGTGAGCTATACTAAGGAACTATACAGTCGCCATGGTAACATAAAGTAAAGAATGTCCCGATCCACAGACATGTTTTGAGTGTAGAATTATACTCAAGGGCTTTTTAATTAAAATTTGTCCTTTTAATGCTTTGATGATTTGATAATTGGACTTTTTTGTATTTGTACTTTATCTAATTCTCATGTTCTACCAAACTAATGTGAACAAATCTTGAAAAAAATCAGTTTCATTTTAGGTAATAAATTATGCTTGTATAGTAACAGGTGTGAAGTAAATAGAATAATTATCAGTGGTTGTGTCAATGTGTTTTTAGGTTAAAAATAATTTTTCACAATTCAGAGATCCTGGTAGAGACAGGCAGAGACCCCCGGCTTTATTAGGACCACAAATACACCGTTATATGTCACTTTAAACAGTTAAGTCAATTAAATGTCTGGCTCTGTTTTTACACTCACAAGATGGCGGTCTTATTTGCCATGTCAACAGAACCCATGTGTTATCTGGCCTAATTATATAGCACTGATAAATACCACTGACATTTGGATCTGATGTCAGTTAATAATTGAACATGCGGTCTCCTTCATTTCATTTTGCTTCCAGTCGCCTCCATTCCTGAATTTTAAGCTTTCTGATGAGCATTTTAAAGGGTCTATAAGTGACCTGCAATATACGCACATGTTGTCACAGAGCTTTGAGTAAACATCCTCTCTCATGCTTGGTTTCGCCTCCTGTTTAAAGTTGAATGTGATTTTCTTATCTCCAAACATCATGTATAATGCAGTTTACCCTGGCTGCCTCTGCTCCTGTACCTCAAACATGAGCACAAATGAAAGCTGGACAGTGGAGGGCCAGGAGAACTTAACTTGTGAGCTTTGGAGGTGTATAATTCTCTCTCTCTCTCTCTCTCTCTCTCTGTCTCTGTCTCTCTCTCTCTCTCTCTCTCTCATCTCTCTCTCTCTCTCCCTCTCTCTCTCTCTCTCTCTCTCTCTGTCTCTCTTCTCTCTCTCTCTCTCTCTCTCTCTCTCTCTTCTCTCTCTCTCTCTCCTCTCTCTCTCTCTCTCTCTCTCTCCCTCTCTCCCTCTCTCTGCCTCTCTTCTCCTCTCTCTCTCTCTCTCTCTCTCTCTCTTCTCTCTCTCTCTCTCTCTTCTCTCTCTCTCTCTCTCCTGTCTCTCTCTCCTCACTCTTTCTCTCTCTCTCTCTCTTCCTCCCTCTCTCTCTCTCTCCTCTCTCTTCTCTTCTCCTCTCTCTCCTCTCTCGCTCCTTGTCTCTCTCCTGCCCTCTCTCAACTCTTCTCTCTCTTCTCTCTCCTCTCTCGTCTCCCTTCTCTCCTCTCTCTCTCTCTCTCTCTCTCCTCTCTCACTCTCCTCCCTCTCCTCTCTCTCTCTCCTCTCTCTCCTTCTCTTCTCCTCTAACTCTCTCTCTCTCTCTCTCTCTCTCCCTCTGTAGTTGTGTCACTCTAACTCTTCGTAACGCCCTCTCTACCTGTGTCCTCTAACTCTCATCCTCTCTAAAAGCCCTCCTTGCTCTCTCCTGCCCTTTCAACAGACCTCCTCTTTCTCTCTTCTGTCTCTCCTCTTTGTTCCATGTCCATATTCTTGTCTCTTACCCATTACCATACTACATCTCTCTGGGAAATGTAGTATTGGTGCGTGCAAAACTCCTGCGGGCTGCTGGTCTGCGGCGGCCTGCTCGGCCTGCGGCGGCCTGCGGCGGCCTGCGGCGGCCTGCGTTGCGGCCTGCGGCGGCCTGCGGCGGCCTGCGGCGGTCATGCGGCGGCCTGCGGCGGCCTGCGGCGGCCTGTGTCTGACACATGTACCATAGACGCTACTGACACAGAGGAGGGGGTGTGTCTGCCCTGTCCCTATTGATTACTATGGGATTTGTAGTATAAGCGGTGAATGTGGTGTTACAGCGCTGTGGTATAATACCAGCTGGGCCAGCTCTAATATTAATTTGAAATTGCCTCGCGGGCCAAATATAATTACACTGTGGGCCAAATTTGGCCCGGGCCAGAGTTTGACACCTATGCTCTATACTCTCTCCATCCCTCACTCTCTCCTGCCCTTCTCATCTTCTCCCTCTTTCTTCTCTTACTCGCCTTCATTTTCTCCTCATCTCTCCTTCGTACACCTCGCTCTCTCTTCATGCACTCTTCCTGAAGCCACTTAAACACACAATACAGTTCTAAGGACGGACTTGCACTCTGTTGCTATGGCTTTAATGTTCAGTATATTTCACATGTGGATTGGTCATTTTATTGATAGATGTAGAAATACTTATACTAAAAGACAGAATAAGAGTATTTTTCCCACCTCCACATCTAACTGACGTGTTGGCTCACCTTGACAGGTCTAGTCTTTCTACCTTTTTCTTTCTTGTTGAATGGGAGAGCCATGAGTCATGTGTTAACAGATATAGTTGTATAAAAGAAAATCTTTTATATTCTAATATAGTCTAATTCTAATACAAGTCTAATACAACATTAACATTTTCTGCAAATTTCAGTTTAGAGTAATTAGACAGTGGCATGTCGATGTATTTGGGCACGAACTATACTGCGCTAAAACAAGAGAACTTTTAAAGGTTCTGCTGAGTACAGGTAGTTTGGGAAGTGATGTTCGTCCATGTTTTTCCACAAGGGGGCATGCTCTTTAGTAAAATAAAACTTCATGGATCTTAACTGCACTGCCCAATAGTCCCATAGCAGGTTTGGTACTTAAGGCATCCTCTTTTATAAGAATGATACAGTAGTGAGAGCCGTAGCCTAGGTCGTCTCTTGTTCCATAAATACTTTTTCAGTGGCTTGATGATAATACAAAGGATTGTGTTCAGAGTGCACATTCTGAACAGAACTCCAAGAGCCTTACCATTTGAGAGAAGAATGAAATATGAACTGCTTAACTTACAATCTCATAGATTTCAGTTGTAGAGATCTAAACTACATGTATAACAAGATTTTTCAGAATGGATAAAATGACGTGTATATTATCCAAATAAATATGGCTACTCAAATTACTATTTCAATAAGATTTTGATATATTGTGCAGCTCTAGTTAGTTAGTTGGATGGTTAGTTGCTCTAAACCTGTTCAGTTAAAGGAAATCAAAATGACTGCTTATAACAGTAACTAACAGTTTTATGGCACATTAGCTTTGTTACTTGATGTTTTCTCATGCAGTTTGCCTGTGTGAAGACCGTCTGCTCCTCATCTGAACATCTTAAACTCTGTCATGAGAGCAGTCTGATCTTTCCTCTCACAGCAGGCTGGGGCGGATGGCATTTTGGTGGGATTGAGTCGGAGCTAACGCTAACACCGGCTTGTAACAGTAAATATTAAACACATCCAGCTGTCGCACTCGCATGGCTCTCTTTCTCTCTCACTCTCTCTCTCTTGTACGCACTCTATCTCTCTTCCTCTCTCCCTCTATCACTCCACACTGTCACATTCTCCTTGCTCATTCTACTCTCTTTCCTCTCTCTCTGTGTCTCCCTTTCCCCCGCCCACTTCTCTCCCCTTTCCTCTTTTGTCTCTCCCTCTTTCCACTCTTTCACTGTCCCCCCTTGTCTTTTTCCCATCTCCTCTTTCTCGTTCTCCCTCTCTCTACTCTCTCACTCCTTATCTGTCTCTCCCCCTTCCCTCTCTTTTTCTACTTCTTTCCCCTTTTTCTCTCTTCTCTTTCCTCCTTCCCTCCTTCTCTCACAGGCGCAGCTCTGCAGTGCATTAAATTAGACTAACAGTTCGCAAACGTTCAAGAGTTTTTCTATCTTTGTGAAGACAAGAGAGTAACTCCACCAGGCCAAGTTCAGGTTGGATATTTTTGAACACCTGTTATTGAAGAAAGCCGGATAGATAGGTTTAATGATACACTGTGGAACATTCCAAGCAAAGCAGTAACATTTCCATGGAAACGAGCATGTGGCAAATCTTAGATGAAAAGTTATGTAGTGCACTAGTTTTACTTTAAAATCTCGATCTTGGACTGGACAAGGCATGCACCAAGATTAAACCAGGTTTTAACTAGAGACTAAAATAGGTCTAAACACCATAGACTGTATAAAGAATAGGGCTGGGTATCACCAAGAAGCTGCCGATACGATACGTATCTCAATACACAGTCCACGATACAATAAGTATCTCGATACAGTGCCATTTCGATACGATACGATTCGATACGATATATTTCAAATCGATACGATACGATTCAGAAAAAAATAAAGGCCTTCAACCTTACTTAAATGGTCAACCCAATTTTCACAAAAAAAAACCAAAACATTAAACGGTGCATTTATCTTCCATTTATTGAAGATTAAAAAACACAATGAAGTGCTTTTTGATTAATACATGTTTCTAACTAGAGGGAGGAAGGCGGTTGAAACATTTTTTCTGACATTTTCATTTCTCTTGCTTCTCGCTTCTCTTCACCCGTAAAGAGTAATGTCTGGGGGGAATATCAATATCGATACTAGGAAACAAAGAATCGATACCGTATCGATTGCCGTGTATCGATTTTGTAATAATAAAGAAGGAGGATAGTGGTTAAGGGAGAATTTGGAGCAGAGTTCCATATTTGGAATTCCAACCTTGAGTATCTTAGCAACCAAAGAGCCAATCCAGAGCGAGGCTGTTGAAGGTAACACCCCTTCCCACCATCAGGGAAAGAAGACCCTTAATTTGCCTGTTATTAATTGTCTTGATTTAGAAACAGAATAGGAAAATAAACATACCAGGATCATGTAGAGCAGGTTAATATGGACATTTTAAAACCAAAATGACGAGACTGACAGCAGCAGTTGCAGAAAGAGGGGCAACAGTTTTTCAATAGAAAATGAATTGGAGCTGATGGAGCCAGAAGTGCTCCCATGCTCACTTCCTGTTTGAAAGGCAAGGGCTAGCAGGTTAGCTATGTTTATTTATATATACCGTCTATGCTACACACCAAACATCCAGGACTACAAACCAGAAAAAAAAACTAAAAGAACTAAACCAGGGCAAAATCAGCAAGTAATTTCTAAACTAGGACTAATAGTGTTAAACAACTCCAGGGCTAAACCAGGACTGAACCAGGACTGAATCAGGACAAGACCAGGTCTAAACTAGGTCAGTGATTGAAGAACATAGCACACGGGGCTACAGTAGAATAATGTAATGCAAATGGGTCAACACAAAGAGGACAAACTGCAATGAAGTGATCAGTTCTTTACACTAGAAGAGCTACTAAGATACAACTACTTACAAGAACTATTACCATTCAAAAATCATTTCACAATACGCCAACATCATAATTATCACAGGTTTGGACAGAGAGGGTGAAAAAGTACATAGCATATAATTTTTTTTAAATATTTGAATGACACAGTACAGTTAAATAAATCACTAAATAGCCATGTAATTATGACTTAGCCACACTACACACACAGTTATTTAAAAGGGGGAACATAATGATGAGTGTGAACTACTTATGCATACACTATTAATAACCAAGTACTGCAACTGAAACTACTACAATTAGTAATACTTTTAGTTCTGGCTATCTGCAACTACTATCCTTTCTCTTTTTTACAACAAATAATGCATATTACTGCAGTTTAGTGAAAACGTTTACAGTTAAAGTTAATTCAGAAATGGTTTTCCCCTTTGAAATGTACTCTTAAAGGTTCTATATGACACAAACTCTTGTGAGCTTTAAGCCGTATTATAATGCTGTTACTCTTTAAAACCATACCCAGAGTTGTGTTTTGTTTCATTCACACATGTTGAGTAATCCTAGTTTATTGGTCTGTCTACATCTCCAAAGCTCAAAATGCTCTGTTCCACTTTGTGAGTCAATTTCACCCAACAAGAAAGTTCCGCAGGGCACCTTTTAGTATCTAAGTAAACATACTTCACTGAGCTTGTTAACCTCTGGTACATTGTTGCATGACTTTCCTTCTCAACACAATCATGTAATTAATCCAAACACGCTGTAAACACGCGGGGTCTGGAAGCCGCTGCCCACAGAGACACAGGTTGTTCCCAAATTGGCCCAATTGTTCCCAGATCTGGAGCAGAAGATTTCCACTGCGTCATGGTGCGGCCTTCTGGAAGTAACGCCTTCCTCAGAAGAGCCATTTGCTGTAGTCCTAATGTCCTTTATAAGTGTGTGTGTACCTGATGTCAGACAGGAGCACACACGCCCTGCTGTGTACACTGTGTATGTGTTGATGTCAAATTACACAGCCCCATAAAGTCTAATAGGCCCAGTGGAAATACAGTTGCTAAAGAACAGAACTATCTGAAACCATATCATTCTTTAAAGGTCCACTGTGGACTGGTGGAGGGTGCGCATTAACTTTGTGGAGACAAGCAGTGACGCCACCCTATCAAGTTACAGGTCAGATCTGTGAAGAGGCAAG